>LBNU01018860.1:35048-57274 GCA_014162995.1 Artemisia annua
ATAGCACATATGTTAGTTGTCCAAGTGAGAGTCACTGCATCACTTTTTATTCGTTAAAAAATTATGCAAGGGAAGGTAAAAGAGGTTATCAGAATGCTTACCATTTCTTTAGAAACTTTTTGTGCCACGAGAAACTCACTTGTATAATGAGGCGTAAAATTATGGAGTAGCAAAAGCCTGAAAATTTTAATAATCGACAACATTATTGACCAACCAAAAGGAGAACAATGTCTTGCCCATAAACATAGATATCGAAACTTGAATTAACACAAGTTGCTTAATAAACTAAACTAAATTAGACCTGAGCTAATCTACAAATAGAGCTAATTAAACTAATAGAAGAAACAAAATATATATATAAAAATAAAAAAAAATAAATTAAAACTTGCAAAATAGAAAAAAAAACAAAATAAAACAAATAAAAAATAAGAATCCGTACCTTTTTCGGAGACCACTGAATGCTTCCAAAAGTACTTTTGCCTAACAAGTTGCATTGGACTTGTTAAAGCAATTTGACCCATATGAACTCTCAAAGTATTGAGTTGGGTTTAATGTAATAATAGCAGTAAATAACACTTGTTTATTTATAGGGGGCCAAGAAGTTATTGGTTTAGTTCTCTTACCTATGTGGGACAACTTTATAATTTTTAACATTTTTTGGTTGGAAGAACTAGAGTTTAAAAGACATGAGATAGATCACTGACTTAAATAGATAAGTTAATAACATGTTTTGAAAACTGGACCGATTACCGGTCCGACCGGTTGGATACATCCCGAAACTGATATTTCTAACTTTTAATAGCAATAGAATGTATCGACAACAGTTAGAAAAACCTAGTGACTAACATTATACAGATACAACAACCATTTGCATAAAAGTAAAGAATGGAATTCTTAAACCTATTTTTAATTCACAAAAAGAAGAGAATTTACATCCGTGAAACAAGGTGTCGCTACGCGATTTTAACATGTTGAACGTGTAGAATCGATGTTGATGCACAGGTTTTACCAACACAAGATTCACAAGATTTAACAAGAATCTGATTCTATAATATAAACAACATAAGATGGATTACGTTGTTGTACAAGACACACTAAAAACGTTTACAGGTTGCTTCCTATTTATACTAAACGAATGGTTGCGAGTCAACCATTGTGACTATTCGAATGGGTGTAACCCAACCAATGTGACTTTTCATGAATTCCGTAACTAACTATAATAACTATCATTAACTAACTTAACCGCTATTCGGTTATAAACTATCTAATTACCAAGTTCAGCCCTTTTGCTTTTGTTTATTATTCATACAAGACTTATGCAATTATAAAGGTACCAACAGAACGTCACGTACTTATGATGTTTCCATATACACAACCGAGGTATCTTTTTTAACTCCAATCGTGATGACATGATATTGAAGCTGTGAGAAGACAGAATTCAAATTCTGAAATGTATTTAGTCAATATTTCACTAACAACATATGAGAAATGACGAACAAAATACACGAACTAAAGCATTGAGTACACGTGTTAACTACGTTAAAAGACATCATCAGGATTATCCCAAATACACGAACTAAAGCATTGAATATATTTCCCATTGAAAAAGCTGCGTAAAGACCAAGAAATTTAAATTCAATAGTAGATTTATGCCAATCTTCCACCCCAAGACTAAAGGATCGATGCGATTATGCAGATTGTGTTTTTCAGTTTTGAGCTCTTCCTTCCTGACCGAGCGTCAAATTGAGTTTTAGCCTGATCTATACCTCGAGGATCTAGAAGAAAAAAAACAAGTCTCTAGAGCGGCTGTTTAATTAATGTGTGATAGGTTTCCAAGTACTTTTATTACAGATTTACAGCACAATTTTTCTAGATTGGAGGTGTAGCCGTTGTTGNGGATTGTTGGAAAATGCCATACTTCCTTGCATTAAGCATAGCACCTTACTCTGTATCACAGTAAGTATAATTATTCTTTGGTTGATTCTTCTTGAAATTTATTCATGCTTCGCATACAATTCTTTCCACATTTTTCACATGTCTTCCATGCGTATGTTATTTGTCGTGTGCTGTAAACAATAACTTATCTGATCCTATGCCTTACTTATTCTTTAAAATTAATCCTTCTTCATAGTCTTAATCTCCCTATGATCTTCCTTGTATAGTATTTGGTTGAATAGTTTTCTATAGATGCAGCAGATACTTATCCGTACAACACTTTAGTAAATTTCCCAACCTAAGTTCTTATTTTTATGTGTTGTCCGTGACGGCAGCTTTGTTTACAAAGTTGTGACTGCTTTCAACCTGTAAAGGTGTCAATTGTTTCATCTTCCTTCATATGTAACAACTCAAGTTCAGATCTAAGTGTTTGAAGTCTGGCTTGTTGTACTCTTTCTTCGCCTAAGTGTCTAGTTTTCAAAGCCTCCCATATTGCTTTAGGGGTTTTGTGCTTTGTTATTTGAAGCAATTGATCTTCAGGTAAGCCTTGGTAAAGGTATGCAATAGCGGTTTTCTCCTTTTTCTTATCGGATTTAGTTGTATCTAACGGCTCTATTGTTTCCCATAACCCATTTGCCTCTAAAATGATTTGCATTCGAATTGCCCATAATGAGTAATTCGTGGGTTTTAAAATCGGGCATTGGAATTGAGGGGTAGTATTAGGTATACTAACCTCCTTATTTCCATCTCCACCATTTTTAGTCATTTCTTAATGAAAATGATAAGTTAATCTCCTAAAAATTCTAACACGAGGTGTGTTAAAAGAAATCTAGCATGCTTCTAATGTTTTGTGTCAAAAAAAATGACAAGCAAAACTCTATAGGACTAGTTTTAATCCAAAAACTATCCTCGGAGATTCTAAAATCTAAAATGAATAACCTAAGGTTAATTACTCCTTAAAATTATTCCTAATAATATAATAAGTAGTGTAAAACACTAGGTTATTATACTCTAATTATGACAAGATACTAAAATATAAAAGTAGTAACTTATCTAACAAAACTATACAATATATTAATTGAAAAACTAATATACTATATAAAAATAATAAAGTCGAAGGGTGGTTTTGTAAATTTTGGAACCTGGGGGGTAAATAAACCCGATGCCCTTATATGTTTGGTTCTGTGTCGCCCTGGCAATTATATTGCCCCTCTTTTTCTCTTGTTTATCTCTTTGAAGAGATAAAACTCGTCTCTTTTGTTGAGACTGAAACTGCTTCCTCTTCTTCTTCTGATGGTTGACCACCGAGTATCCCTCGGCTTTTGGTTAACCTTGTTCTCTTCACGGTTGGTGTTCTTGTCTCGAACTCCTATTGATCCTTTGTGGGATTCTTCTGCCGTGTATTGTTTTGAATCAAGTGGTGATTCAAATAAATCAAGGGTACTTGGTTTGATTCTTCAGAAACAGGTGTGTTTGTTCCTTTGATGTTTCTGATTTGTGCCCCTTGATGATGACTTATATGTTATCCTCTCGATGTTTGGTATATGGTTCTTATCTGTGTTTTGAATCGATTAGATACCAGTTTGTTTAAACCTTGTATTTTCTTGATCCTCTTTGGGTCTTGTTCTTGTTTCGGTATAAAAGTTTTGATCGGATTTTTTTGCAAAAGTTTAACCAGAAGAGCCTCTTTAGATGCCGGTAAGATAATTATCTTGGTGACTAAAGATTGGAATCTCTTTGATGTAGAACACAATAAAATGAATTTTTGATTATTGTTGTTCGAATGGTTTTGCAAAAAAAAATCTTACCGAGACTCAGGAACGAGTAACGATTCAAAAACAGAGTTTGTAAGACCTTGGTATATGATGATTTCGGCTCTGATACCAATTGTTGGCCCTTTTTCACGGATCTTTAATCAACGATATACTAAAATATTGAAAATAAACTTTATTTCTATAAATCTGTCATCATTCTTGTTTGAATACAAAGCTATCTATTTATACATATTAAAAGGGTACAAGTAATGGTTGTGTTGGATCGTTTGATTCCAACAGACATGTCTCTTCCTTGAATAACTGAAAATAACTGTTTTATTAACTGCCATTTGGTAGTTATTCTTGCGTTTGACTTTTTGCCTTTGGTTGACTTTGACTTCGGGTTGACCTTTTAATATGGGTAGATTGGGATTAACCCAATAAGCCTGACCCGCCACAGACCCTGACCCACTTGGTTCAAACACACCAACCTCAACACCCACACCTGACCCATTAGGGTTAGCTACACCCGCTTCACTGGGAACAAGGCAATTCCTAGCTAAGAGCCTGCCGGATCCCTGGAAACTTCTTGGATCAGATTTTAATGCCACTGGTTGATTCGATTGAACCTGAAATAGATTGTGACATCGAATTTCTAAATGGACCAGTTTTTAACACTTGCATGACACATAGCACATATGTTAGTTGTCCAAGTGAGAGTCACTGCATCACTTTTTATTCGTTAAAAAATTATGCAAGGGAAGGTAAAAGAGGTTATCAGAATGCTTACCATTTCTTTAGAAACTTTTTGTGCCACGAGAAACTCACTTGTATAATGAGGCGTAAAATTATGGAGTAGCAAAAGCCTGAAAATTTTAATAATCGACAACATTATTGACCAACCAAAAGGAGAACAATGTCTTGCCCATAAACATAGATATCGAAACTTGAATTAACACAAGTTGCTTAATAAACTAAACTAAATTAGACCTGAGCTAATCTACAAATAGAGCTAATTAAACTAACAGAAGAAACAAAATATATATATAAAAATAAAAAAAATAAAAATAAATTAAAACTTGCAAAATAGAAAAATAAAAACAAAATAAAACAAATAAAAAATAAGAATCCGTACCTTTTTCCGAAGACCACTGAATGCTTCCAAAAGTACTTTTGCCTAACAAGTTGCATTGGACTTGTTAAAGCAATTTGACCCATATGAACTCTCAAAGTATTGAGTTGGGTTTAATGTAATAATAGAGTAAATAACACTTGTTTATTTATAGGGGGCCAAGAAGTTATTGGTTTAGTTCTCTTACCTATGTGGGACAACTTTATAATTTTTAACATTTTTTGGTTGGAAGAACTAGAGTTTAAAAGACATGAGATAGATCACTGACTTAAATAGATAAGTTAATAACATGTTTTGAAAACTGGACCGATTACCGGTCCGACCGGTTGGATACATCCCGAAACTGATCTTTCTAACTTTTAATAGCAATAGAATGTATCGAGAACAGTTAGAAAAACCTAGTGACTAACATTATACAGATACAACAACCATTTGCATAAAAGTAAAGAATGGAATTCTTAAACCTATTTTTAATTCACAAAAAGAAGAGAATTTACATCCGTGAAACAAGGTGTCGCTACGCGATTTTAACATGTTGAACGTCACGTACTTATGATGTTTCCATATACACAACCGAGGTATCTTTTTTAACTCCAATCGTGATGACATGATATTGAAGCTGTGAGAAGACAGAATTCAAATTCTGAAATGTATTTAGTTAATATTTCACTAACAACATATGAGAAATGACGAACAAAATACACGAACTAAAGCATTGAGTACACGTGTTAACTACATTAAAAGACATCATCAGGATTATCCCAAATACACGAACTAAAGCATTGAATATATTTCCCATTGAAAAAGCTGCGTAAAGACCAAGAAATTTAAATTCAATAGTAGATTTATGCCAATCTTCCACCCCCAGACTAAAGGATCGATGCGATTATGCAGATTGTGTTTTTCAGTTTTGAGCTCTTCCTTCCTGACCGAGCGTCAAATTGAGTTTTAGCCTGATCTATACCTCGAGGATCTAGAAGAAAAAAAACAAGTCTCTAGAGCGGCTGTTTAATTAATGTGTGATAGGTTTCCAAGTACTTTTATTACAGATTTACAGCACAATTTTTCTAGATTGGAGGTGTAGCCATATCTATTACAGTTTGTTATTATGATATGATTTTTTTTATTATTTCCCAATTGAGTTATATACATTTAGATCTATATAATTTGATAAGCTCTATATTCGTTGCTGAAGTGATGTTTAATCTAAAGTCAATATACCATTTTTCAATATGGAATAGGCGATAAGGTTTTAATTAACATTTTATTATCTGCAACTGTACTCTTTTTTGATAGTAACACACATGTATTACACTAGTTTACCTTATCATACATTCCTACTTAAGTTAGTTTGAAATACTCGATCCATTTATGCCGCTTAATTAGTCACCTATTATTCGAGTCAGTCAAGTAGTCAGCATTTGTTATTCTGACATTTAAATTGAAATCAAATGGATCATAACGAATGTAAATAAATAGCCTTATTCAACAAGAATCCCACACATCTGATCCACTAAATTGAAGATTGTGACTTCCATGACCTGCAAATTCCACCATATGCAGTATTTCCATAACCTGCAAACTTTACCATATGCTGTAAAATCAACAACTCCCTGTGGTAATTGTTGCTAGTATCCTTCCCATGTCCTACTTGCACATGAAGATGATGTAGAGTTTTCTATCAGATCAAATTCTACTTCTTCTGCATTTCAAAGAGATTCTCTTTATGTGATCTTGCATAGGAATCAAAAGGTAAACATTGAATTCTTGGGTACTAAACAACAATACATATTGGTTTGTTGTTTGATTTCGGATATTGATAATTCTGTTATTATATCAACTAAAGTGGAGATCCTGTCCTTGAAAGGTCTTCTTTTTTTTATTATTTTTTTTAACGGCGATTTTATAGAAAAACTAGCAAGAAGCTAGAAAAGATTACAAGAATTTAGTACAAGCATCAATAGGATTCTAGATCCAATCAATCCAACTCGGATTTAAATTCTTATTCCTATGGAAAATCCAAGAGTGTGAGAGAATCATAATTCCTTCCACAAGAGTATCCTTACGTGGAGGCTTCAAATCAAAGCAAATCCTATTCCTATATCTCCATAGGATCCAAGTAGTTGCCTGAATAACCGCATCAAAGCAAAGTTTACATCGTCGCCATGTTTCCAAATGCACTAAATACCAATGGGCCTCTGGTCTTGTGGTAGCGGTATGGAGGTTTTACCCTCCTAGGAAAGGTCTCAAGTTCTGTTCTTGTCTAGGGCGATAGGGGTTTCTTCCCACGTGTGTAAAGAGAAGGTGCCATTGCCTTCTAGGCTGGAACCAACCTGGTTGTGTGGGCTCGCTACGCCTTCTGGGCTAGTGGCCATGTAGCCACAATTGCCGTCCAAAAAAAATGCACTAAATCATGGAAATCCTTTCCATTTAATGAAGTTATGTGTATTGTGTGTACTTGAGTAATTCGCATTTTGTAATGGGTTTACGTCGATCTTTCATCATGAGCATACTTAGACTGAAACGGTCATTTGNAGCCATATCTATTACAGTTTGTTATTATGATATGATTTTTTTTATTATTTCCCAATTGAGTTATATACATTTAGATCTATATAATTTGATAAGCTCTATATTCGTTGCTGAAGTGATGTTTAATCTAAAGTCAATATACCATTTTTCAATATGGAATAGGCGATAAGGTTTTAATTAACATTTTATTATCTGCAACTGTACTCTTTTTTGATAGTAACACACATGTATTACACTAGTTTACCTTATCATACATTCCTACTTAAGTTAGTTTGAAATACTCGATCCATTTATGCCGCTTAATTAGTCACCTATTATTCGAGTCAGTCAAGTAGTCAGCATTTGTTATTCTGACATTTAAATTGAAATCAAATGGATCATAACGAATGTAAATAAATAGCCTTATTCAACAAGAATCCCACACATCTGATCCACTAAATTGAAGATTGTGACTTCCATGACCTGCAAATTCCACCATATGCAGTATTTCCATAACCTGCAAACTTTACCATATGCTGTAAAATCAACAACTCCCTGTGGTAATTGTAATGATATGAACCGGGAACGATTCGGAAAAGTGTTTCGACGCAACAAAGAATGCAACAAAGAAACGACGTAGATATTCGAGGGGGCTGGATGTCATTTAATTATTCTTAGTGGCTAATTATGTTTTATTTACTGTTTTGTTTGTTGAGGATCGGCCCTTTATAAGGCACCGATTTCTGTTACGGTTAGGCATTGAAAGATTATTGTTTTACTGTTCTTGTACGGGAGGTTACCGGGTCTCAAACACCGGTTGTTTAATAAAATCCAGCATTACCCCTTTGATCCCAATTTGGTTTGTATCAAATTGGTACCAGAGCACTATCCTACCACCTGTGGAACTTTGTGATCAACCATGACGAAGATCACTGATGTTGAAGCAAGCTTGGAACAATTCAAATCCGATTCATTGGCTAATCAAGTTGAAACATCAAATCGCTTTGATCGGATGCAAGAATCAATTGACAAGAATAAAGCAGAGGCCGATAAGCAATTCATGGAGTTGTTGCAGCACTTGAAAGCCCTACAACCACCCGCCACTACCCTGCCATCGCTGTCCTATCCCGCCACACTGCGGCCCCACCAATCTATCATCGAAACACCACCCAGCAACCCTTTCACACTACCGATCAGCGCTCAGAACCAGTACCATGACACTTACTCGCCATTTTCGGTTCAACCATCAGCAACTTATACGAGTTTTTCAGGCCTCCAGTTTGATTCGCAGGGATTCCCACTTCGGTTGAGCCAACCAGGAGATGACATAGGCAATCGGAATTCACAACCACTGATTACCACTGACCGGATTTTCCAGAATTCCCAGGGCAATACGTATGGACAAGTAGGGGGAGCATTCCCGCACGTCGCCATTCATGGACCTGGACGAGGATGGCATCCAGGGTCTGATCACCGATTAAGAAAACTTAAAATGCCATTGTTCGACGGGGAAGATGTGTATGGTTGGGTATACCAGGCAGAGAGATTTTTTGAGGTGCAAGGCTTGATTACTCCTGGGGAACGGCTTCGTGCAGCGGTCTTGAGTTTGGAAGGGTCTGCCCTGTCTTGGTTCCGATGGATTAATAATCGGGAGCCTTTTATTAGCTGGGAAGAGCTCAAAAGACGCCTGTTACATCGTTTTCAATCCTCACAAGAAGGTAACTTGCATGAACAGTTTTTCTCTATTAGTCAACAGGGACGGCTCGCGAATATGTGACATTGTTCGAAAGAATGGCTGCTCAATTACCTGGTCTATCCGAGGAGGTGTTGGAGGGTATCTTTATTAAGGGGTTGAAACCAGAATTGAGAACGGCAGTTAGAACACATCAACCATCCAATTTAAGTCAGGCCATGGACTTGACTCTGCTCATTGATGAAAGTAGAACAGGGGCGACCCCAAAACCGGCGACTAACCGGGTTGGGGTGGTTAGTTCACGACCACAGCTCGCACCAACGGGTGGGGGAACAAAAGAGAAGCAGAATGGAGTAGGGAGACCCCCATTTAAACGGATGACAGAATCTGAAATGGCAGACAAGAAGGCTAAAGGCTTGTGTTTCCGGTGTGATGGGAAGTTTGGCCCCGGGCATAGGTGTCCCGAGAAATCATTACATGTACTTCTCCTCCACGAGGATGGTGACGAGGAGGCGGAGGATGACCACGGGGATGAGGTGCATGCTCACCTCGATGCAGTGGCAGTATCGGCACACTCCGTGGCAGGTAATACTACTCCCCATACAATGAAACTCCGGGGTACTATACAGGGATATGAGGTTGTTGTTTTGATTGATTGTGGGGCTACCCACAATTTTCTATCGGTACGGTTGGTGGAACCATTTGTGACCCGAAATAATCTTCATACTTATGTTTAGTATTAGTTATAGTTAGTTAAAAGTTAGAAGGACCAATTATGTAGATTAGAAAGTTATTAACTAACTTTGGTAGTTATTTCGGTTGGATAACAAACCGAATGGACACAACCTTTAGCGAACCATCATGATGTTTCAAACACAGTTTTGGAACCTTATATATATGTAGAAACATGTAACTTTGAAAAGGTTAATGAAATTATAGTTTTACTTATTCATATACTTTGCAACTCCTAATCGATCTAGAGAAAGTGGGACAACAATTGGCATCAAGAGCAAGGATTCATATACACCGAAAACACAAAACCAAATTCTGCAAATACATCACAAAACATCCAGAAACCGAGGCCAAAAACACGCAGGAAAAGGAGAAGGACAAAATCTGTTTTCTTCTTGAGCGAGACAACTTGTTTTTTCTTTCTATTCTTCCAAAGAAAACACAAGAAATTCGAATAAGAAACGCGTAGAAAAGATAGTGCACGATCTACTTTACGCAAGGGGTTGCAAACGCCAACATCAAGCGTATTGGTGTCGAGGAAGAAAAGAGGAGACTTTGTGTAGAAGAGACAACCGGTTGGATATTAACACAAAGCAAAACGTTGTTGTGAAGAAAACGTATACGTAGGAATTGAAGATATTGAAGACAAGTGTGTGGAGATTTTTTGTTGTGTCGGATTGACACAACAACAACAACAACGAAAGCAACAAAACAGAAAACCAAAGTTTTGGTTTGTTTTTGCTGCAAGAAAAAAGGAACGAGCGACGTGATTGTTTTTTGTTCCAAAGATTACCAAGGCGTGGTAACAAAGAAACGTGTGTAGGAGACTTAGGAATTTCAAAAAAGAAATCAAGGACAACACACAAGGAAAAGAATGTGCAAAAGTGGTATTTGTTTGGTCGCGAACTTCTGGAAAAACTGTTCGACATACACCAAAACAGGAAAAGAAGTCGAGTTCTTTTGATTCGATAAGTCTCAAACAAGAACTAGAGGGCTTCCAAGGAATTGACTCGTTGAAAAAGAAAAGATACAACAACAACTCGACAAAGAAGAAACAAAACAGAAACTTGGTTGTTTAAGTTTTTTTTTTATTCGAAACAGAAAGACAAAAGGAAGAAATTCAGTCCGAAGTTGGGTCAAAAAATTTGAAGTCGAATTGGAAAAGAAGGAAAACAAAGGGCAACGAGGCAAAAAAAAAAGGAGGAACACACAAGGGAATTCGAATCCGTGAATTATCGCAACGAGGTCACAAAAAAAAATTCAAACTCTTTGAATTTCGTTACATTCATATTCTAGATACTCATTATATTATTAGGATTCCCAAAACTATTATTGTTCCCGTAGTATTAAGTATACCACAAAGGATAGAAATTCTCATTGAATTAGAAAGTGAAAATCATAAACATCTCTAGGATGGCCGGTGATAATGAAGGCACATCTAACAACAACATAGTTAAACCCGTAACACCTATTGCACAATATCAATGCCCTAAGTTGAAAAATACAAACTATACGGTATGGGCTATACAAATTAAGGTTATATTAGAAGCACATGGTTTATGGGATACAATAGAACCTAAGGCAGGCGTAGAAGTAGATGATAAGAAGGATAAGTCAACTATTGCCCTTCTATATCAAGCGTTATCAGAGGATGTAATTTTACAAGTAGCAAGTTGTAAAAAGGCAAAAGAATTATGGGAATCATTAAAAAGGAGACACGTTGGAGAAGAGAAAGTGCAACAAGCAAAGTTGCAATCTTTAATGATAGGATTTAATGCCCTTCAGATGAAGGAAGATGAAACAGTGGATGCGTTTTCAGATAAGTTAAACGGTTATGTCACTAAGGCAAAAGAACTAGGGAAAACATTGGATGAATCACTTGTAGTTAGAAAACTATTAGACTCCACACCAGATAGATTCATTCAAATAGTAGCATCCATAGAACAAACTAGTGATCTAGATGATATTACCCTAGATGAGATCACTGGAAAACTCAAGGCATTTGAGGAAAGAATAAAACTCCGTAAGGGAAGTCAAGTTGAAAGCCAGGATAATTTACTATTCACACAGGGTGAACACTCAGATAGAGGAAAGAAATTTATTAAACGCGGAGGTAGATCAAATTATTCACGAAGAAACTGGCGAAACAACAAACATAGAAATAACTCACAAGAAGGAAACTCAAATTATAAGGGAAACCCTAATAAGAATACAAATAGGAAGGATTTGAGTACCTTAAGATGTTACAAGTGTAACAAACTTGGACATTTCATGAACAAATGTAGATCAAAAACAACAGCTCAGGAACAATCAAACCTTATCTTAGAAGATGAAGAACCATCACTATTAATGACCGTACATGAAACCAAATACGAAGAAGTATTGTTGAATGAAGGCCAAATTCAACCAGGGAAATATGCTTCAAAGGATGAAAGCGTATGGTATTTAGATAACGGTGCGAGTAACCATATGACAGGAACCAAAACTCATTTTAAGGATATAGATGAAAAGATAACAGGACGAGTACGTTTTGGAGATGGGTCATATGTAGAAATAAAGGGAAAAGGCTCTATATTGTTAGGTTGTATAAACCAAGAACAAAAGGTAGTAACGGATGTGTATTATATACCGAACCTTAAGAGCAACATACTAAGTCTAGGACAACTTACAGAAATAGGTTGTAGAGTTATAATGGATGGAAATAAATTGACTTTGTATGACAAGAGCAGAAGGTTGTTGATGAAAGTAGAAAGATCTAAGAACAGACTTTACAGTATTAGACTACGAATAGACACACCTATATGTCTATTAGCAAATATAGATAACCAAGCATGGTTATGGCATGCTAGATTAGGTCATCTAAACTTTGACGATATCAACAAGATGACTAGAAAGGGTCTAGTAGATGGATTACCTAGAATAAATCATGTAGGACAGATTTGTGATGCATGTTTATTGGGAAAACATAGTAGAACACCATTTCCAAACCAAGCTAAATTCAGATCAAAGAACCCGTTGGATTTAATATATGGAGACCTTTGCGGTCCTATAAGTCCAGCAACACACTCAGGCAAGAAACTAATATTCTTATTAGTAGACGATTGTACACGTTTTATGTGGGCTTACTTTCTTACTTCGAAAGACCAAGCATTTAGTACATTTAAGGAATTTAAGCAAAAGGTAGAAATGGAATTGAGATTGAAAATAAGGATGCTTAGAACAGATAGAGGTGGTGAATTTACATCAAATGAGTTCACACAATACTGTAAGGATAATGGGATAGCTAGACAGTTAACAGCACCATACTCACCACAACAGAATGGAGTAGTGGAGAGAAGAAATAGGACAGTGTTATCAACCACGAGGAGTATGATGAAAGCCATGAAGTTACCTTTAACTTTTTGGGCGGAAGCAGTGAAACACGCTATTTACATACTAAATAGGGTACCTACAAGAGCCCTAGTAGATAAAACTCCATATGAGGCACTCTACAGTAGAAAACCAAATCTAGAAAACCTAAGGATATTCGGATGCACAGCTTATGCTAAGATAACAACACCTCATTTAAGGAAGCTGGATGATAGAAGCATACCAATGATCTATTTAGGAGTAGAGGAAGGATCAAAAGCATGTAGGTTATATGATCCAATAGCCAAGAAGAAATATGTTAGTAGAGACGTAAAGTTTATGGAAACAAAGCCGTGGAATTGGGAAAAGAATGGAGAGGATACAAGTACACAAGACACATTTTGGACTAGTTTTGTGGTAGAAGAAGTTGACAATGCAAACCAAATACCCGTCAACATAGGAAACGATGATGTATTTCCAATACCGGATCCGTTACCAGATCCAACCTCAGAACCAAACTCACCATTCACACCACCAACATATAGTTACGAACCTAACTCAGAAAGTGAAATAGAAACTACTATAAGTTCACTTAGAAGCTCGTTAGGAAGCTCGGGAAGAATTGATCATACACCAGTTAGAGGATTAAAGGATTTGAAAGCAATCTACGCAACAGCTAGTGTTGTTGAAGCACCTAGTTTACTCTTCATAGAAGAAGAACCTCGTAACTACAAGGAAGCATCAAAGGATCATAAATGGATTGAGGCCATGAAGATTGAATTGGATTCAATAAATAAGAACAACACATGGATTCTTACTACATTGCCAGAAAATCAAAAGGCAATTGGACTCAAATGGGTTTTTAAAACCAAAAGGGATGCACATGGAAATATTATTAAACACAAGGCACGGTTAGTAGCAAAAGGATATGTACAAGAACAAGGAATAGACTTCGATGAAGTATTTGCCCCAGTTGCTAGGATAGAAACAGTTCGTTTAATATTAGCGTTAGCAGCATATCACGGTTGGCAAGTACATCACCTAGACGTAAAATCAGCATTTCTACATGGAGATTTAAAAGAAGAAGTCTATGTTACACAACCAGAAGGATTCGTACAACCAGGAGAATCAGGAAAAGTGTACAAGCTTATTAAAGCTTTATATGGATTAAGACAAGCACCGAGAGCTTGGAATGTGAAGCTTGATCAAACCTTAAAGTCATTAGATTTCAAGAAGTGTAATCTCGAACAAGCAGTTTATACAAGGAGAACCAAGAACTCAACAATTATAGTTGGAGTTTATGTAGATGATTTAATAATCACAGGCACTCCAAAGAAAGAAGTAGAATTATTTAAATCCCAGATGGAAGAAAAGTTTGAAATGAGCGACTTAGGATTGTTAGCTTATTACCTTGGGATAGAAGTTACACAGACAGGAGGAGAGATTACAATCAAGCAAACAGGTTATATTAACAAGATCTTGAAGGAAACAAACATGGAAGATAGTAATGATACGAAGATACCAATGGATCCCGGTACTAAGTTGGTCAAGGCGGAAGATGGAGAATCAGTTGACGCAACTTATTACAGAAGCTTAATTGGAAGTCTCAGGTACTTACTACATACAAGACCAGATCTTAGTTATTCAGTCGGACTACTCAGCAGATGGATGCAAGAACCAAAAGAACATCACCTGAAAGCAGTAAAGCAAGTAATCCGATACATCAAAGGAACAAAAGAGCATGGCATAATTTACAAGAAAGAAGGCGGCTGCAAGATTACAGGATACAGTGATAGTAGCTATGGAATCAACACTGATCAAGGAAAAGGAACTACAGGCGTAGTATTTTATTTTGGAGAGTCACCCATTACATGGAGCACTCAGAAACAACCGACAGTGGCACTATCATCATGTGAATCAGAATTTATGGCGGCTACAGCAGCAGCATGTCAAGCATTATGGTTGAAAAGATTACTCAGTGAATTAACTGGAAATGAACAACAAAAGATAACGTTGAAGATAGATAACGTCTCAGCAATAGCATTAGTGAAGAACCCAGTTTTTCATGGAAGAAGTAAACACATAGATATTCGATATCATTTCATTCGAGAATGCGTAGAGAATGGACACATCAACATAGAACATGTCAGAGGAGAGCTACAAAAGGCAGATATACTAACGAAGGCTCTACCAAGATTGAAGTTCATGACAATGCGACAAATGCTCGGAGTTCAAGATTTAACAAGAAGCAACGATGAAGATTAAGGAGGAGAATGTGACCCGAAATAATCTTCATACTTATGCTTAGTATTAGTTATAGTTAGTTAAAAGTTAGAAGGACCAATTATGTAGATTAGAAAGTTATTAACTAACTTTGGTAGTTATTTCGGTTGGATAACAAACCGAATGGACACAACCTTTAGCGAACCATCATGATGTTTCAAACACAGTTTTGGAACCTTATATATATGTAGAAACATGTAACTTTGAAAAGGTTAATGAAATTATAGTTTTACTTATTCATATACTTTGCAACTCATAATCGATCTAGAGAAAGTGGGACAACACCATTGGGGTTATGGGTTACCAGGAAAAGGAAGACGAGGGTTACCTTAGGTAATGGGAAAATGGAGACTAGCTCGGGTATTTGTCAAGGGGTGGAGTTGAATTTACAGGGTCATCGGGTGACCGAAGATTTTTATTCGTTGGAACTGGGTAGCACTGATGTAATTTTGGGGATGAAGTGGCTTAGACAGTTGGGGGAGACACGGGTTAACTGGAAAGAGCTGACAATGTCCTTTCAGAGAGGAGTTGATAGGATAACCCTACGAGGGGAGCCCGGGTTGCGACGGGCAGAGGCATCACTTCGGTCGTTGGCCCGTGCCATTCCTGACATCAGCGAGACGTACTTGATATCATTGACTCGTGTAGAGGACACCTCTACAATGGTCACGCCGGTGCATCCTGCGCTAGTTTCATTATTAACTGACTACTCGGATATTTTTGATTTGCCTGCAGGATTACCACCCAAGAGGGACCATGAGCATGCCATTGTCCTCAAAAGTGGCATAGAGCCCATTAATGTTCGCCCTTATCGGTACCCCCAGCTGCAAAAAGATGAGATTGAAAAGCTGGTGGGTGAAATGCTAGAGGCAGGAATAATCAGACCCAGCACGAGTCCTTTTTCAAGCCCCGTACTGTTGGTGAAAAAGAAAGATGGCAGTTGGAGGTTCTGTGTTGATTATCGAGCTCTAAATAAGTCGACCATTCTGGATAAGTTTCCTATACCCGTGGTCGATGAATTGTTGGATGAGTTACATGGTGCCGTCATGTTTAGCAAGATAGACCTCAAATCGGGATACCATCAGATCCGAATGAAGGAAGAGGATATACAAAAAACGGCATTTAGGACTCACGAGGGCCATTATGAATTTCTGGTTATGCCCTTTGGGCTGACTAATGCACCCTCCACTTTCCAATCTCTAATGAACCGAATTTTTCGACCCTATCTGCGACGATTCGTGTTGGTTTTCTTTGATGACATCTTGGTTTACAGTAAAAGTGTGGCCGAGCATTGTGAACACTTAAGAATGGTTTTTGACTGTCTGAAGAATGAAAAGCTTTTCTGCAACAAGAAAAAGTGTGTATTCGGGCAGTCCCGGGTGGATTATTTGGGTCATATTGTGACCCGCGACGGGGTAATGGCGGATCCGTCTAAGATCTCCGCCATGACAGAGTGGCCACTCCCGAAAAATATAAGGGAGCTACGGGGTTTTCTAGGGCTAACCGGGTATTATCGAAAATTTGTGCAGGGGTACGGGAAAATCGCTCGGGCTTTAACGGACCTACTCAAGAAAGATAATTTCCGTTGGACAGACGAGGCAACTCAAGCTTTCCGAAAATTGCAAGAAGTGATGACAAAGGTACCGGTTCTAGCTTTGCCTGATTTCTCTAAAACATTTACCATTGAGACGGACGCCTCCGGATATGGAGTGGGAGCAGTTCTTATGCAGGAGGGTAAGCCGATTGCCTACTTTAGTCAAGTATTGGGGGCGAGGGCACAACTAAAATCAGTTTATGAAAGAGAATTAATGGCTATAGTGATGGCCATTCAAAAATGGAGGCCATATTTATTGGGACGGAAATTTAAAGTAATTGCTGATCAGAAGAGTCTCAAATTTTTATTGGAGCAACGTGTTGTAGCCGGCGAATACCAAAGGTGGATTTCTAAGTTATCAGGCTATGATTTCGAGATTGTGTATAGACCAGGAAGCGAGAACGGGGCTGCTGATGCATTATCACGCCGTGGGGGTGATTCTGAATTTTCTGAGTTGACGGTGTCGCGGATCAGTAGTGATACAAGCCTATTACAGGCAGTTCGAGACGATTCTGAGATCATGGAGCTTCGTACTCGCCTATTGAATGGGGAAGATGGGCTTGAGGGGTATGAGATCGTAGACGGGGACGTGCGATACAAAGGACGGTTGGTACTTCCCCGAACATCGTCCTTGATTCCCCAAATCTTTCGTGAAATGCATTGTGGTGCAACGGGAGGCCATGAAGGGATGCAAAAGACGTATCAGAGGATGTCTCATGAGTTCTATTGGGTGGGAATGCGTCGGGATGTGATTAAATTGGTTTCTGAATGTAGCACGTGTCAGCGGAATAAGTATTCCAACTTGGCACCTGCAGGTTTACTTCAGCCATTGAACTTGCCCGAGCAAATTTGGGAGGAGTTGTCGATGGATTTTATTGATGGGTTGCCTAAGTCCGAGGGATACAGCGTTATCATGGTGGTGGTGGATAGGCTTAGTAAGTCGGCTCATTTCATTCCCCTAAAACATCCGTATACGGCGGCATCGGTAGCGGTCGAGTTTATCCGGGGTATTGTGTGATTGCATGGGATTCCCAAGGCCATTGTATCGGACCGAGATCGTGTGTTTATTAGTCATTTTTGGAAAGAGTTGTTTAAGTATCAGGGAACCCAGCTAAAGCGAAGTACGGCTTACCACCCGCAGACAGACGGTCAGACTGAAGTGGTGAACCGCAGCTTGGAGACTTATTTGCGGTGTTTCTCGTCCTCTAAACCGAAGCAATGGGTTAAATGGTTACCGTGGGCTGAATATTGGTATAATACCTCGTTTCATTCTTCCATTGGGATGACACCCTTCAAGGTGTTGTACGGACGTGAACCTCCAACGATAATGGGTTACGATAAGGGTGTTGCGGCTACCTTTGAAGTGGACCGGTATTTGTTGGAACGAGATGAGGTGTTAGAAGAGTTGAAGATACAGTTACGGCGAGCGCAACAGTTGATGAAGGGTCAAGCAGATAGAAAAAGACGTGATGTTCAGTTTCAGGTAGGGGATCTGGTTTATTTGAAGTTACGCCCTTATCGACAGGTCACTATGGCGCGCAGGTTGTGCTTAAACTTAGCTCCGCGGTTTTATGGGCCTTTCGAGATAGTGGAGAGGGTGGGAGTTGTGGCTTATCGTTTAAAGTTACCACCAACTGCTGCCGTTCATCCGGTGTTTCATGTTTCGCAGCTCAAGGCGGTAATTGGGGATCATGTAGCTGAACCGGAATTGCCTGTGGGGTTAACTGAAGACATGGCTGTTGTTTGTAAGCCAGTTGGGGTGATCGGGTCTCGTGAGGGTTCAGAGGGTTTGGAAGTTCTTGTGATGTGGGAAGGCTTAACGCGTGACGAGGCTACCTGGGAGCGCGCGGATCTGTTGAGCAAGCAATTTCCTGCATTTCACCTTGAGGACAAGGTGAATTTTCAGGGGGGGAGTAATGATACGAACCGGGAACGATTCGGAAAAGTGTATCGACGCAACAAAGAATGCAACAAAGAAACGACGTAGATATTCGAGGGGGCTGGATGTCATTTAATTATTCTTAGTGGCTAATTATGTTTTATTTACTGTTTTGTTTGTTGAGGATCGGCCCTTTATAAGGCACCGATTTCTGTTAGGGTTAGGCATTGAAAGATTATTGTTTTACTGTTCTTGTACGGGAGGTTACCGGGTCTCAAACACCGGTTGTTTAATAAAATCCAGCATTACCCCTTTGATCCCAATTTGGTTTGTATCATGTTGCTAGTATCCTTCCCATGTCCTACTTGCACATGAAGATGATGTAGAGTTTTCTATCAGATCAAATTCTACTTCTTCTGCATTTCAAAGAGATTCTCTTTATGTGATCTTGCATAGGACTCAAAAGGTAAACATTGAATTCTTGGGTACTAAACAACAATACATATTGGTTTGTTGTTTGATTTCGGATATTGATAATTCTGTTATTATATCAACTAAAGTGGAGATCCTGTCCTTGAAAGGTCTTCTTTTTTTTATTATTTTTTTTAACGGCGATTTTATAGAAAAACTAGCAAGAAGCTAGAAAAGATTACAAGAATTTAGTACAAGCATCAATAGGATTCTAGATCCAATCAATCCAACTCGGATTTAAATTCTTATTCCTATGGAAAATCCAAGAGTGTGAGAGAATCATAATTCCTTCCACAAGAGTATCCTTACGTGGAGGCTTCAAATCAAAGCAAATCCTATTCCTATATCTCCATAGGATCCAAGTAGTTGCCTGAATAACCGCATCAAAGCAAAGTTTACATCGTCGCCATGTTTCCAAATGCACTAAATACCAATGGGCCTCTGGTCTTGTGGTAGCGGTATGGAGGTTTTACCCTCCTAGGAAAGGTCTCAAGTTCTGTTCTTGTCTAGGGCGATAGGGGTTTCTTCCCACGTGTGTAAAGGGAAGGTGCCATTGCCTTCTAGGCTGGAACCAACCTGGTTGTGTGGGCTCGCTACGCCTTCTGGGCTAGTGGCCATGTAGCCACAATTGCCGTCCAAAAAAAATGCACTAAATCATGGAAATCCTTTCCATTTAATGAAGTTATGTGTATTGTGTGTACTTGAGTAATTCGCATTTTGTAATGGGTTTACGTCGATCTTTCATCATGAGCATACTTAGACTGAAACGGTCATTTGACTCGAAACAAACCTTTGGTGTTCAAATTTATTTAGGTTTCCATCACCGACTACATCTCTCTCTCTCTCTCTCTCTCTCTCTCTCTCTCTCTCACTCTCGCTCTCTCTCTCTCTCTCTCTCTCTCTCTCTCTCTCGTAGACAATTGACATCTCTCTCCTTGCAAAATTGTTAATAACTGAAAGTTAATTTAAGTTAATGTGTACAATTGAGTAATTTAGGTTACAAATTATTGTAAAAAATGACATTTAGCTATTAATTTAACTCGACACATCCGATCCATTAGAATTTCAAAAAATGGCGTGTAATACAAAAGTGTTGATCAGTTTTTTATAAAGATAAGTTAAAACCGATTTCGATTACAGTCTCACGAGGAAATCAAAGTTATCTTAGTGACGATATTATGAGGAGGATTAGGTTTTGTAGATCATGGATGGACTGACTAAATTTTGTACAGATTTATGAGTTTTCGTATAATTGAGTTATTTAGGTTAAATATCATTATAAAAATGATATTGGCCTACCGTTACCTAAGTGAATTATTTCACTTGATCAAATAGTTGTTGGTTCAAGTCTCGCCCGGTACAAGTGTATATTTCATGTGGGATGTAAGAATGTATATTTAAGTTTGCTAACATGATTTACCAAGTCTCTTTTCCATTTTTGTGATGGTATTTAGTTTTATTCCATGTTTTGGACGCATGACGATTAAAATCAGAACTTAGGGTGCCTGGTGATGGTTTTGGCCAAGTTTAGAGACCAACAGTGTATTTTAGTCTTTTAAGAATTAAGTTTTTACGGCCCGTTAAGTTCCCGTTAAGTGCGCGTTTTTAGTTTAGATTTAGTTTTAGCTTAACTGTGATTTCCATGCTTGTTTTACATGCTTATTATTTGCATTTAATTTATGTTTTCTGATTTTAGTCATAAAATCCAAATTTCTCAATTATTCAAAATCACCCGATCATGAACCGAACACGATTCTCATTCACACTTTGTTGGGACACAAAACGACCCGGGAATATCTCATATTTCTTGAAGATATTTTAGTTTCACTTTTCTTGACCAATTTGGGTTTTTCATTCTCGGTTACAGAAATCGACGTTTGGTCCGGCACTTTCACACTTAAATATATAATATACTAGGCAACCAGACCCGTGCGTTGCACACGGGCTGTATCTAAGTGTTCATAACGTAATGTTCACTAATTTTCGTCATGTATTCATTGCGGGATCATGTCATTTCATTATTTGAATACACTTGCAAACATGAATAGTCATCAAAGCCCGTGCGATATACATGGGCTGTATAGAAGTTTTCAAAGTCTAATATCCGTCATTTATTTTTGTCATTTTATATTCAGGACGTATTTTTGTCATTATATATATAAGTTTTCATGGTAGCATACATTTTGTAAGCATGATACGTATTTAAAATAGTTTATTGACATGTAATCTTTTAAGATGTATTTTTTTACGTAATTTTTTTATGCATTGAACTTGACACTTTTTGTGATTGTGTATAGCCAACTATTTTTTTCTTATTGTGTGTACTGAACTTCCTAAATTCGATCATTATGTGTATTTTTTGACCATTTTATCATTAATTTTTTTAAATTTCGAAGGGTAAAATGGTTATTTTACATGACAGAATCTATATCTATACCTCTATACTATTATATAATGCATTTTGACTGTGGGTCTCATCCAAAATTCAGATAAGGAACACCAATTAGGTGTTGACACGTGTCTAAACTAATTTTACTTAATACTTCCCACATATATAAACCTCCAAAACACATAGTTTACACCTTCAAAACACACACAAACTCTCTGACATCTCTCATCTCTTCCCAATCCATTCTCCTCCACCACTACCACCATCATCTTCAATTGATTTTGCTACGTAAACTCTAACTGCCATATCCAATCGAAAGTCGCTGGACTCAACGGAATCTGCCATTCACCACCTGCATCTGCGGGAAGCCGCTACCTTTCTTGATTTTATTTATTTATTTTTATTTTTATTTTTATTTTTGGTTGTAGATCTAATGCTTTGAGTTTGATATTATTGGCTGCCTATGCAATATCTAATTCAAGGGGTGTTTCAGGCGCCTATATTT
>LBNU01018862.1:19120-68423 GCA_014162995.1 Artemisia annua
CCCAAACTAAGATATTGTCGTGTCCTCACGCAATGTGATCAATTCACGCTTTAGAGATAAATAATTTCATAACCCTTTTTACTAACTTTGAAAAGTAGCAAAATATTCGAAAGAGATACGAAACCATTTATTCCCTTAAACGCCCCGTTATTCCATTTTATTATTCCTTCATTTATTACACTACTATTATTTTTGAACTTTTGTCACTTTATTCGGGTGACGGTGTATCGACTTTCATTATCTTTCAATAACGTTTAGGGTCTTTGAGTAGAAACACGATTCATAGAAAAGTGACCATAAGGATAAAATTCGTCGTCCTTGATTTTCACAAGTCCCCAAACTAAGCTTATAAACGAGATCACCGTTTACTTACAAATTAGATGCCAAAACTACTCATCGTAGTTACTTATGTAAAAACCCTTGTTCCCATATCTTAGTGTATCTAGAATTTTTTAAGTTAAGTTGAGAAATGAATTGCTTCATATATTCTCGTTCTAATATGAATTAGTCCGATAAAGATACCAAGAATCCCAACGCTAAGTAGTTAGTCATCTTCTCTTAAGAAGGTTTGCTCGAAAAATGAGGTCCACATCAAGGATATTGGATACATACACAAAGACTTTGGAATACATAAAAAATAGACATAAGTTAGAGAGTACTTTCACGTGCACCTCATGTGCCCGATGTAAAAGTGAAAATAGTGAAAGTGAAATTCCAATAGTAATAAGGAATGATCAAATATGCACAAAGTACAAGCAATATATGCACAATGATCTAAAAACTAAAAACGGAAATTCAAACGCTAATTTTTAAAACGTAACGTACAAAATAAAACGCGTCTTTTATTGGAAAATGATCCTAAAAATGTGAAACAATTTTCTAAAAATCTTAAAAAACTAAAAAGAATTTTGAGAAAAAGAAAAATATTTTTTTGACTTTTTATTTATTTATTATGAATTAAAAATGATTAAAAATGATTTAAAATCTAGAAAAATACAAAAGAAATAGCAAATGAAGTCAAATAAATCTGATTTTTTTATGAAAATTCTAAAATATTATTCTAAAGATTCTGTAATAAAAACTTTTTCAAAAATAAGCTGAAAAGTGCTTATTTGAGCTTAACACAGCTTATTCAAGTGCTTATTAATAAGCACTTGAATGAAAACTGTGGAATAAGGACTCAGAAGATTCCTATTGCTCAAATAAACTCAAATCAAGTCATTTTAGATCAAATTGAACACTGATTAAAATGCAAGCAGTTAAGAAAAAGCTAATAAGCACTTTGAAAAGGTAAATAAGTACAAGATGAAATCTACAAAGCACATGATTATGCACTAGGAAAAATTACACCAAAAGAAACACAAATTCAGCAATTACAAAGAATCCACAAACCAAATGCACCAGAATCACACCAAGTGAAAATCAGCTAATCATGCTAAATGGGACAAAGTTTGGGCTCAAAAATTAGCAGTCTAATAAGCTGAAAAGTGAAATGTAATGGGGGCAAAATGAAGATAAGCAGCTAATTAGTCAAGAAAACACAAAAGCCCTATGCCAAAAACACCAATTGAAGTCCAATTAATCCATGATTCAGCAACAAAACTCATATGAGACTGCTATTTATACCAGTATATGCTGACTATTATTTAACCCTTAACAGTTGACTTATTTGGATCTAATTCTACTCAAACTGATATAAAATGATGTAATAGGATAATCTAAGATGGAATTAATCAACTAGAACAACTTGTGCAACTAATTGTAGGATTATGCAAGCCTACAACTATGACTATTGACTGCTAGGTGGATTAAAAGAGGAATTTGACATTTTATTGAATGACCTACTGGTTTTATGTTTAAAATGACTCCAATATATCAAATGTAAGATGACTGTGCAAAGTAAGCTTCCTAAGAACAACTATAACACAAAATGAAGTCCTTGATCCAAACACTCTTGTATGAGCAGTATTCACCAGGTTTAACAAATATAAGGCTCAACTTCTCAAACTAATTATCAAACTCAGTCATCAAATCAGAATGAGATCTAAATCAACAATGAACAACTTCATTTAATAGCTAACTCTCAACTTCACAGATTCATCATTAACTAGCAGATGTGAACAAAATTTGAAGTGACAGTGAGATTTAGTCCATTTATCCTCCATACAATCTCATGAAATGATCAAAAACACTTAATGAATCACAGAGCAACACTACAAACAATATTGATCAATCAAGAGATTAGGATCACTTAATCTACTATAACTGCTTCCATAAACATCACAGATTCAAACTCAATATAACCTAACTATTACTACAGTGATCAAGCATGCACAAATAAACTTCAATACTATCANTTTTTTATATTATGAAGTGTCGGTCATTATATTCTAGAATCATGTAATAGGTTGCGTTAGAAAGTGTTTTCATAAGTTACTTGTTCATTTATCAAACTCTAGAAAGTCTAAGGGCCAATCATGTAACAATCAAATGCCCTAGACTTGTATGCACTATATATAGTATGTAAACCTTCACTTAGAAGGTTGGTTGATCATTTGGAATAATACAAGCTTATATTTCACACACTTGATCCTCCCACTCTCTCTCTCTCTCTACATCTCTCTTTCTCTCTCTAAGATTTGATGAATATGGTCGTGATTTAGGTTGTTACCAAGGTCCTACACCATCAATAACTCTGCTTGATCACTATGAACTTCACATTTACTGATTTTTTTTTATGAAATTTAAAGAGAATCTGGAATTTTACCAAACTAATGACTCAATGAGCTTCTGAGCTTATGTGAGTTGACTGAAACTAGTTAGAAGCTATTTTTGAGCTTATGAAAACAATTTTTTTTTATTTTTCAACTATTAAACTGATTTTTTTTGTATTTTTATTGCATTAAACTGAAAGCTTATCAAAACAGGTGTAAACTGATTCAAAATGATCTTATGAGCTTATAAAAGCTTATGAGATAAGAGAGCTTATAAAATCTAAACACAATTAGAGATTGAATAGTAAAAAGTAGCTGGTATTAAACTGAAAATCAATTTTATTACACTAAAAAGCATTAAACGTTTACAGAAAGCTTAAAGGAGATTACAAAAGAAACTATCACTACAATACAAGCTAAAAACTAACTAGGTGACTAACTTCTCTAATCGTAAATGAGGTCTCCTATTTATAACAAGAGGTGGAGCATCTTCAGAACCTTCCAGCCTTGGAATCTTCTTAGAATCTCCTTGGAATATCCCTTGATGACATGTTCTGACCAATCACAGCCCTGGGATCCTTGTGGTGACCCGTTTCGGCCATTAATATCCATCCACGTGGCCTCCTTTTGCTTCCAAATGCTGACAGGGTGTCAGGGGTGGGGTTAATTTACTAATTCACCCTTTAATACGAGGTTTATTGAACGGATTTATGGAATTAGGGATTTAGGGTTCATGAGCTAGGAAAAGGGTGAATTGGGGAAAAACAACGCTTGGCGCGTTTGGGATTTTTTTATTATTTATTTGTTTTTGTCCGGGTCAAGGGTGTGGGTTTATAAGTGTTGATGGGCTAGTGGGCTTTTGGTGGATTTATTTTGGGTTATGGGTTAATGATTATAAAGGAATATGGGTTTAGGAATTTTGGGCTTTGGTCTTGTGGTTGTGTAAATGATTGGCAGCATAGGAATAAAAATACCACAAGGACCAATTATTTCATTTCTGAAATTCCAGGGATTATTAGTGTAATCTACTCCAAGGGTATTTCTTGACAAACTTTGATTCTTCAAGGACTTGTTTTGTCATCTTGAGCTCAAATAAGGATCAAGGCTTGAAAAATTATTCCCGGCTCCGGCTCTTGACACTTTTCTCATCTCGTGCTCGTTTTTGATCGTTTTGGTGTGATTTGAGTCCGTTTTTGCAATATCCATTCCTGCACAATCATAAACACAAAAACACGTATATCTTTGGCATTTGTTAGCGTTTTTGGTCTTTTTTTGGTCTTAAAATGGTAAATAAATGATATGTGATTAAACACATATCAAAATCCCCCAAACTAAGATATTGTCGTGTCCTCACGCAATGTGATCAATTCACGCTTTAGAGATAAATAATTTCATAACCCTTTTTACTAACTTTGAAAAGTAGCAAAATATTCGAAAGAGATACGAAACCATTTATTCCCTTAAACGCCCCGTTATTCCATTTCATTATTCCTTCATTTATTACACTACTATTATTTTTGAACTTTTCTCACTTTATTCGGGTGACGGTGTATCGACTTTCATTATCTTTCAATAACGTTTAGGGTCTTTGAGTAGAAACACGATTCATAGAAAAGTGACCATAAGGATAAAATTCGTCGTCCTTGATTTTCACAAGTCCCCAAACTAAGCTTATAAACGAGATCACCGTTTACTTACAAATTAGATGCCAAAACTACTCATCGTAGTTACTTGTGTAAAAACCCTTGTTCCGATATCTTAGTGTATCTAGAATTTTTTAAGTTAAATTGAGAAATGAATTGCTTCATATATTCTCGTTCTAATATGAATTAGTCCGATAAAGATACCAAGAATCTCAATGCTAAGTAGTTAGTCATCTTCTCTTAAGAAGGTTTGCTCGAAAAATGAGGTCCACATCAAGGATATTGGATACATACACAAAGACTTTGGAATACATAAAAAATAGACATAAGTTGGAGAGTACTTTCACGTGCACCTCATGCGCCCGATCTAGGATCATTCGCATGCACCTCACGCGCTACCAACTTTAGTCTTAACACTTAAGCTCATAATCCATAAATCTCAACATAAATCCTTATTCTTTCTTTTGATTTTTTGACTTTTTTTACTTTTCTTGATACTTTTTTTCTTTCATTCATTTTCTTTTTCTTTTCTTTTTCTTGCCTTAGTAACTTTTCAACTCCGAACCTTCACGGTTTCAATCCAAGACCTACCGCCTTTAGAAGTAGGATCCAAGGTCCGATCTCAATCCGAAGTCTCAAAGCACCTTAGCTCTAACGAATACCGGGCTTTAAAGGGTAGCTCCGAAACCACATACGTACAACTTATTACAACGTAATACAATACAACTCAATATGATAGCGTGTATCGTTGATGTGTACCCAATTTTTCAAGCAAAGATTCTCTTAAGAAGATAAAGAACTAAATTTCGTCAAGAGAAATGATACATGGACCTAATCGTGGACCTAATTATGGACCTAAAAACACGTGGCATCATCCTGATGGCTACAGACAGGGACCCACTTATTTTACAACCCATCAGGATCATGCCACATACTTTTAGGTCAATAATTAGGTCCACAATTAGGTCCATGTATCATTTCTCTTTCGTCAAAACCGAGACATCTTTAATTATTATACACAAGATATGGGGTGAAACAAGCTGATGGGAACAAAAGACCACAAGTACCTTCGATGAGCTTTAAAGAGAACCACTACTCCACGTATGACATCTAACTTCTAAACAAGCTGATGGGAACAAAACCGAGACATCGCTTTCATTTTGAGAAACTTGAATAACTTCGTGATCATGATTTCTAGATCTCAAAAGTCATGATTAGCATTCATATTATTTCTATATCATGAAATCAATATCCTTAGCATGAATTGTAGTGGAGAATTGCAACGTCAAGGAATTAGAGAAAACACATGAGTACACCATTCATACCTCCCTACCAAAACGAGCTTCCATTTCCTCTTGTTAAGTGGAGAAAAATTCGAGCAAGTTTGATTTCTGATTATAAGTGCAACCTTTTTTTGTTGTGTATGCACTGAAAACCGGGCTTTAAAGGGTAGCTCCGAAACCACATACGTACAACTTATTACAACGTAATACAATACAACTCAATATGATAGCGTGTATCGTTGATGTGTACCCAATTTTTCAAGCAAAGATTCTCTTAAGAAGATAAAGAACTAAATTTCGTCAAAACCGAGACATCTTTAATTATTATACACAAGATATGGGGTGAAACAAGCTGATGGGAACAAAAGACCACAAGTACCTTCGATGAGCTTTAAAGAGAACCACTACTCCACGTATGACATCTAACTTCTAAACAAGCTGATGGGAACAAAACCGAGACATCGCTTTCATTTTGAGAAAGTTGAATAACTTCGTGATCATGATTTCTAGATCTCAAAAGTCATGATTAGCATTCATATTATTTCTATATCATGAAATCAATATCCTTAGCATGAATTGTAGTGGAGAATTGCAACGTCAAGGAATTAGAGAAAACACATGAGTACACCATTCATACCTCCCTACCAAAACGAGCTTCCATAGTGTTCCTCTTGTTAAGTGGAGAAAAATTCGAGCAAGTTTGATTTCTGATTATAAGTGCAACCTTTTTTTGTTGTGTATGCACTGATCATAAGGTTTTGTGAATTTGGAGTTATCTTTTTATTCAATTTTATATAAACCATTAATCTTTTTTCCAAAAATCACCAAGTTTGTGAATCCATATATAATAACAAACAATAATGTGTCCATGGCTTTGTAATCATGTACAATATGCACCTTAAGAATACAAAGTACCAACGTATATTTTTAAATGTATAAAAAGATACCTTTTTTTTTTTTTTTTTTTTTTTTTTTAGTTAGAGTAACAATAAAAATCTAGAGTTCCAACTCTCCAAGCTTTAGATCAAAATCATTTGTACTCGCTAATATTAGTCTCACTTGCACACACTAATAAATTGGACAAGTTTGTAACATATCCATAATGAAAGGGCCTTTCTAAAACTTATTGCACTTATTTAATCAGTCAAATAGGACATCGTTCCCAGTCCCAAACCAAAACCCTAAAAATCTCTCTGCCCATTTCTTCTTGAAAATCGATCTGATTCCAGTCATTCGAAATATTTTTCATTTAATCCATGATCCTCCGAACAAGGTATATCAATCAATACTCGATCTATTTTACTTTATTTCATTTTCCATAAGCTCAATTTTTAATTATATTTGCATCAGTTAGGGTTTTTTCGTTATGTGTTTGTATCTTACGTTTTTATCTTGTGTATTTGCATGTTGTTAAAATATTAACGGCTTTTAATCTATAAATTTATACTCTTCCAATTCGTATTTGTTAATCAACATATATTTTTACCATGGAGTATTAGATCTCAAATTAAACTTATTTTTTGCTAATAATCGTTGTGTTTGATTGCCTTTTTAGATTAGTTTCGAGACATGTCTTCTTATAGGTGTTTGTATCATCTAGCTAATTGCCCTTTTTTTAGTTATTATTATTTTTTTTAACAAAAATTGTCAGTTAAAAAAAAACAAACAAACAAATTTATTTTTTGCTAAAAATTTTTGTAAGTTTTGTTTGCTTAACTCACCATTTGTTCTTCTTTCATTTTGATTCACTTTCATTGCCATAAAGAGTGAAAAAAAGAAAAGAAATAGGAGACATGTTATTGGGCGGAATGGTGATTTGAGCAAATGATTTTCACTCTTTTGTTGGAAAATGCATGACAGAGTTTTTTTTTTCATAATTGTCAGGTATTTCAAGCCACAAATATGTAGACCTCAAAATACAAGTTGTATGAAGAACCATGCTAATGGAACTCTTCCCACGGCTCAGAAAGTCTCTAAAGAATATATGGTAATTCTTTTATGTTTAACTTGTGAGTATCTACTTGGTAAACCAATTTTTTACTAATACAAGATTCTATCACCAAGTAGCACTTTCTAAATATTAAAATCACAAACCTTATTGATTCAGGAGTACCTTGGTAAACCATTTTGCCAAAAGAAGAGGGAATTGAAATTTGAAAATTAATATTTATTTCAGTAAGCATAAATGGCTAAATGTGAAATTTGTGATATATACTAACATAGACTAGAGAGAGTACTAGTAAAGGTGATAAAACCAAAGGCAGAGTAACCCAGGTTAATCTGAAATCGTGATTGCTGTTTTCTTTCCTGGCAAAAAAAAAGGTTGGTTTCTTTCTACTAGAAACTCGATCAGGTTTTTATTTTTCTGTGTACTTTGCAAGATCGGTGCCGATTCTTGCTTTTTCTTTCTGTTTCTTGGTTTCACAATGCTTATATCACATGCAGTCACTTATCATATTACCTTGTTTTTTTTATATGAAACAGTTATAAATACACTATTAGATTTGCCTTTTAAATGCTCTATATATATAATACTTGACTTGGTCAGCAGTTTTTGTGTTCAGCATATGTTTAATTCTTTTAGATTGTTTATTTATTACTCCTTTGGAGAGAATTTTGACGGAGCAATGTTTTGTGAATGATCTCCAAATACAAACCCTTTATTCTAGCAATATTTCTAATTGAAGATGAAAACAAGTATTTTGTGTAAAGAATCTAATTCGGTTGTTAATCAGGCAATCTAAAAAGTTTAGTACAAACCTGCTGATGTAATTGCATATAAAAAAGAATCTTGTTACTTTTTTTTAAACAGAACGCGTATTGTAACAGAAGGACTGAACTGTTTAAGCATGGTGCTATTGGCTTATGTGCCATCCAATTTTGTTAGTAGCCTACTGGTAGTGCCCTGAAACTCTATGGATTGCATACTGATTACTAATCTGGTCATTTGTTGTATTTTATTCATTACAGCTATCAACCTTTTTCGACATGGGACATGTTGCTAGTAACTACCCTGAAGGGTGTTTTTGGCTCTTACTTGTTGCGCTTATCAACATCATCGGGGGCTCAAAAAAGAAACACTACCCTGAAGGATTCCAGCCAGGTATTTATTAATAGTACTGGTGGTTTTATGTTCACTGCATGTCTTTATGGTGATGTGTTCCCATCATAATTTGATCGAGAATTTATTTTGGTCGGATGTTATTGAATAATACTTTGTTACGTTAAGTAGACAATGATCTGTGCATGAATTTGATTTTGTTTACTATCAATAGGTCTCTTGGAGAAGTCAAGGTTTGCTTGTTATGATCCAAGCATCCATGAGGTGATGCGACACCTAAAGTCTGAGATGAGTCGATGGTCAAATGGGGGGCAACTCGTTCCAACTAGTCTAAGAAAGAGTGAACTGCAATATGACCTGTTTATCCCTAAATACGAGGTATGTGCAAAAGTTTGTTTGGGGAAAATTTTCAAAATGTATTGTTTAATGCATGTTATTCATATGTTTTAGTTCTCGTATTCTAATACACGATAATCCTGTCATATGGCTTGTGTACGGCTTTATTTTGTCAAGTTTTATTGCAGTAAGCTACATGACTGTTTATTCAATGTCTAAATTCCTATATTTTTTGTTCTATTTTCTACCATATTTGATTGGATATCATATGATAAACTTTTTCTTGTTCAAAACAGAAAGCTGTGAAAAAAGATATAAAAAGAGAAGAAAAAAATGAACAAAGGGCATCTGATGTACCACAAAGGCTGTCACACCACCTGCCACAGACGCAAGAAAAAATCTAACTGATATCCAATAATAATGAAAAAGTGCTACCAATACTATGTCATGTTAGTTGCTAAGGATACCGAGAAGGTCTTGTCTGACCTGGTGGGAAGGAACTTCAATGTTAGCATCAAAGAAATATAAAGAAGTGATGGTCATTCTCATACGTGTAACTTCATAATGTGTTGTAGAATATAGTCAATAGAATAGTAAATGGGCTTATGGTTTGGACTAATCTAATAGGTTAGTATTACAAGTTAAATCATAATATGTAAAAGTCCAATCCAAGCCCAAGCCCAATGAAAGCCCATCTAGTCAAAGATGGAAGTATATAAGGCACCTTACCTCTCATTTGTAAGGTGTGCTTGTGTGTGTAAGTGTGTGTTTTATATATGAAATTCTCTCTTCATCTTACTACTTTCTCTCTCTAGAAAACACATACATATACTCATCAAGTCACCAATTCTCATCCATATAAGTGTGATAAAGTTGTGTTATTTAAGGTCTTACAAGTGGTATCAATCGCCTAACAATGATTTAGGAGTGTTTTTGGGTGTGTTTTGTGCGTATTTCATAAGCTTATATCACGTTCAAATTTAAAAAGTTTGCATCTTTATTGTTTTTTTTTGTGTTTTTAACACTCTTTTGCTTTAAACTTGTGTTCTAAACATTTCCAAACAAAAAAGTTTCAACCTTTTTGAAAATCAATAGCTTAAAAAATTCGTTCTAAATTTTGTACTTGTTTTCGAAAAACAAAAAATTTTCATAAAAATTATCAAGTTTTCAACTTTCTTGAAGTTTAGGTGTTTTTAAGCATAGAAGTACAAATTTCTTGGATTAAAAACGTGTTTTGGGTGTGCTTTTTGCTAAATCTAAATTCGACCAAAATTTGTACTACTTATCGAGAACCATAGACCCTTATCTATCGAGATCTTTATACGTTGTTCTTCAAGTGCTTTGGTGGATTACTCAGTGGTTTCTATCTTGTATAAGTTAGAAATATCACTTCGACTTCGAATAACTATCTATATTGTATTATCTAGATAGTTCTTGGATCTTTTGATAAGAAAAAGTCTATCAAGAAAATTTGTAAATTTTATCGAGAAAATTTGCAAAATTTATCGAGAACCTTTGCCAAAATTTATCGAGAACCTTTGCGGACAGTTTATCGAGAAAGTTTGCTAAACTTATCGAGAAACCTTGCAAATTCTTTCGAGAAACTTTGCCAAATTCTATCGAGAAACTTTGTACAATTTTATCGAGAAACTTTATAACTCTTATCGAGATCACTTGAATCTTATCGAGAACGTGGGTAATTTATCGAGAACAGTTGGATTTTATCGAGAACTTGGGTTATTTGTCGAGAACTTGGGAATTTGGTTGATTTTTGACGACTAAACTTCAAACGGCTATAACTTTTGATCCGTAACTCCGTTTTTGACGAAATACTTGTCAAAACGACCGTGAGATCGAGGAGAACAGCACGCGGAATCGATGCCTAAATCATCTCCGAGAAGAAGTTATTGAGGTTTTATGTTTTTAGAACCGATTTTCACCACAAATTCAACACCAAACTCAACTCCTATTTCGTTGGAACGATCCGAGATCAACTTTATCAATCAGAACTGAATCCATGGCAACCCAACAAGACATTCATGCCGCCGGTGCTGAAAACCGACCTCCCATGCTTTCAAAGCGTGGTTATTCACAAAGGGCTAGTAGAATGCTACGCTATCTTAAGAGCAAAACGAATGGAAATCTTCTGGTTATCCGAATGGAACCCCCCAGTAACACCTTTCCACAGACTTCAGAATGAGACTGACTACACCGAAGAAGATCGACAACAAATCATTGCTGATGATCAAGCAATTCACCTTGTTGTTCTTGGTCTACCAGAATCGACTTATGCTACAGTGGATAGTGAAGAAAGTGCTCATGCAGTCTGGGAAAGAGTTAAGAAGCTTATGTATGGAGCGGATATCGGGAAACAAGAAATGGAAACATAATTGCTTAAGGAATTTCGCAAGTTCACTTCAATTCCTGGTGAATCCATAGAGTCGTATTATCTCAGATTCTGCAAGATCATGAATGATTTGTCAAGGCACAACCTCACTCAAACAAACAAATTATTATTTTTTTTAACAAAAATTGTCAGTTACAAAAAAAAATTATTTTTTGCTAAAAATCTTTGTAAGTTTTGTTTGCTTAACTCACCATTTGTCTTTCTTTCATTTTGATTCACTTCCATTGCCATAAAGAGTGAAAAAAAGAAAAGAAATAGGAGACATGTTATTGGGCGGAATGATGATTTGAGCAAATGATTTTCACTCTTTTAGCTACTTTTCTCAATGTACTTAGCCATGTTTGTTGGAAAATGCATGACAAAGTTTTTTTCATAATTGTCAGGTATTTCAAGCCACAAATATGTACACCTCACAATACAAGTTGTATGAAGAACCATGCTAATGGAACTCTTCCCACGGCTCAGAAAGTCTCTAAAGAATATATGGTAATTCTTTTATGTTTAACTTGTATCTACTTGGTAAACCAATTTTTTACTCTGATACAAGATTCTGTCACCAAGTAGCACTTTCTAAATATTAAAATCACATACCTTATTGATTCACGACCTTGGTAAACCATTTTGCCAAAAGAAGAGGGAATTGAAATTTGAAAATTAATATTTATTTTAGTAAGCATAAATGGCTAAATGTGAAATTTGTGATATATACTAACATAGACTAGAGAGAGTACTAGTAAAGGTGATAAAACCATAGGCGGAGTAACCTAGGTTAATCTGAAATCGTGATTGCTGTTTTCTTTCCTGGCAAAAAGAAAGGTTGGTTTCTTTCTACTAGAAACTCGATCAGGTTTTTATTTGTCTTTGTACTTTGCAAGATCGGTGCTGATTCTTGCTTTTCCTTTCTGTTTCTTGGTTTCACAATGCTTCTATCACATGCAGTCACTTATCATATTACGTTGTTGTTTTTTTTATATGAAACAGTTATAAATACACTATTAGATTTGCCTTTTAAATGCTCTATATATATAATACTTGACTTGGTCAGCAGTTTTTGTGTTCAGCATATGTTTAATTCTTTTAGAATGTTTATTTATTACTCCTTTGGAGAGAATTTTGACGGAGCAATGTTTTGTGAATCATCTCCAAATACAAACCCTTTATTGTAGCAATCTTTCTAATTGAAGATGAAAACGAGTATTTTGTGTAAAGAATCTAATTCGGGTGTTAATCAGGCAATCTAAAAAGTTCAGTACAAACCTGCAGATGTAATTGCATATAAAAAAGAATCTTGTTACTTTTTTTTAAACAGAAAGCGTATTGTAACAGAAGGATTGAACTATTTAAGCATGGTGCTATTGGCTTATATGCCATCCAATTTTGTTACTAGCCTACTGGTAGTGCTCTGAAGTTCTCTGGATTGCATACTGATTACTATTCTGGTCATTTGTTGTATTTTATTCATTACAGCTATCAACCTTTTTCGTCATGGGACATGTTGCTAGTAACTACCCTGAAGGGTGTTTTTGGCTCTTACTTGTTGCGCTTATCAACATCATTGGGGGCTCAAAAAAGAAACACTACCCTGAAGGATTCCAGCCAGGTATTTATTAATAGTACTGGTGGTTTTATGTTCACTGCATGTCTTTATGGTGATGTGTTCCCATCATAATTTGATCGAGAATTTATTTTGGTCGGATGTTATTGAATAATACTTTGTTACGTTAAGTAGACAATGATCTGTGCGTGAATTTGATTTTGTTTACTATAGGTCTCTTGGAGAAGTCAAGGTTTGCTTGTTATGATCCAAGCATCCATGAGGTGATGCGACACCTAAAGTCTGAGATGACTCGATGGTCAAATGGGGGGCAACTAGTTGTTCCAACTAGTCTAAGAAAGAGTGAACTGCAATATGACCTGTTTATCACTAAATACGAGGTATGTGCAAAAGTTTGTTTGGGGCAAATTTTCAAAATGTATTGTTTCATGCATGTTATCCATATTTTTTAGTTCTCACATTCTAATACACGATAATCCTGTCATATGGCTTGTGTACGGCATTATTTTGTCAAGTTTTATTGCAGTAAGCTACATGACTGTTTATTCAATGTCTAAATTCCTATATTTTTTGTTCTATTTTCTACCATATTTGATTGTTCAAAACAGAAAGCTGTGAAAAAAGATATAAAAAGAGAAGAAAAAAATGACAAAGGGCCACGGACGCAAGAAGAAAATCTGAACTGATATCCAAAGTAATAATGAAAAAGTGCCATAGCATACTATGTCATGTAGCTGCTAAGGATACCGAGAAGGTCTTGTCTGACCTGGTGGGAAGGAACTTCAACTCTGAATATAAGGATCTAAGGGTCATTTTTGAATCTGAATCAACACGTCCTCTGGTTTTACAGACCATCGAATCTAGATTTCTTCATGGCACATATGGTGATTCACATGAAGCTTTTCTTGAGGATGTTATGGAGCTTAAATATTCGCTTCTGGTAAGCTATTTTATACGAGTTTCCTTTCCATGGTTTTTTCATGTTTCAACCTTTTGATTATTAATTATAGTGTGGAAGCTCTCACATTTTCAATGTTTCATATATCATAGCTGTGGATTAAGTTAGTGAAGAAACGAAAAGATAGGCCTTCTCTTGAAATGTTGGCAGATGATCATCTCGTGTTAGTAGGCAAATTACAATTTTAGTGTGGAGCACACCTTTTAGTAGGCAAATTACAATTTTAGTTGGCCATATAAAATTTGTAAGAGTATATTTTAGCTTGCAATATAAAATTATAAAGTACTAAATGGGCGGTTTGGGTTAGAGATTAAACGGGTATTTAAATGCATACCACGAAAACACTTTTTGTGTGCTGAGAGCGTTTAATTAAAACTATTGAATGAATTGAGAGTAGGGGTGTCCAAAAGAACCGAGGAACCAAAAGAACCAAGGAACCGTACCGGTACCGTACCGGAACCGTACCGGAACCGAACCGTATATTAGAACCATGGTACGGTTCTTGGTTCCTAAAATTCCAAATTTTCGGTTCTCGGGACGGTTCGTGTCGGAACCGTCCGGTTCCGGTTCTTTCCCGAAAGAACCGAACACTTTGAAAATATGAAATTTTATAACACATAATAAAAATAAAACCCTAACTTTTAATTAATTCAAAGATCATCATCATCATCATCATTCATCAACATGAAAGTAAGTTTATCTCGAAATCAGTATCGTAAGTTTATCTCGAATACGTAGTAAACGAGTACTGATGACATACTGATCACAATCATAGTGATATAATATTATAATGGTTTGAAACACAATTGCGTGTTCTTGATACTTTTGAATAATCATAAACTTATATTTTGAATTTTTTACATTTTGTGTTTATGTTTATGTTATTTTGAACAATTTGAATTAATGGAAATTTGGAATGGTTTGCATTGTTGGAAACATTTTTGTGTGTATTTGTATTTTTATAGCATTATTAGCATGTCTTTATGAATGATCAACGATGAAAAAATAAATTATTTAAACACTTCGGTTCTTGTGGGAAATTACCGAAATTCCTGTACCGGAACCGAGTACCGTAACGGAACCGTACCGAAGAAGCTGGGACGGTTCTTGGTTCCACTTTTTCCATATTTTTGGTTCTCGGTTCTTTCGGGACGGTTCCGGTTCGGGACGGTTCCAGTACCATGGACACCCCTAATTGAGAGAGTTTGGTGCTATGTGTATAGGAGCGTTGGAGAAAATTCTCGGATTGTGATGGGTTTCGGGGTAGAAGAAATCCATGATTTTCCAGAAGAACCCAAGGTGAAACTTATTCCCTTATTTGAAAAGCTATTGACTGCCACTGATACTGGGAAGAGCTAGTAGGTGTCTGGTGCTACCGAAGAACTGTGCGGAGGTTAGTATGTATACAAATGTAACTACTTAGAATAATGGACAATAGTACACGTTTTGGTTGCATTGATACAGCATTATGTGTAGTAGTCAATATATATTGATATTGTACAGAAACTTTTTTCTTTTATGGATGATTAAGAATCAAAACAAATAGGGTGTCAAGACACATACGCTAAAAACGAAAAAAATGTACAAAATGAATAGGCATAATAGTATTATATGCAATAAAATACCCTTTTGATAGATCTTAGAATGATAACATTGGCAATGATCATCAATGCAGGTAAATTCATCAAATGTTCTAGTGATTCTGATGATTCGGAAAGAACCATCAGTGACACCGAACACATACATTCCAGGCCTCGCCCACGTGTGTCGAGTCGTGGACACCTATTAAAACCCACTCCTAAGCTACTTCTTCTGCCAAACGCAACTGATGCTCCTGCTGGCGAAGGTACTTTCGGCTGTAAACAAAAGCAACCCAAAAAGCGTCGTTTAAATGCCATTATCGCCCGGGAAAGATCAATGCCTCGGATACCTGTCGGCGCAGATGATGGATCAAATGATGCAACTATACCATCAACAAGAAAACGAAAGGATGGTACATCAATTGATAGCCAGACGAAACAAAAGGCAGTTAAACCTACATTGCCACGGTTCAACGCAGGCGAAATAACTTTGAACTGCCGACCAAGAGCTTTTCTGAAGTGACATTGTAGCCAACATAACCGTCTTCTATCGGGTGTGGCTAACCCTAATGGGCCAGGTTTTTATGGCGAGGATGGTTGTTCTGGGCCAAGTGAGCCAACATCTGTGGTGGGTCAGGCTAGTGGGGTAAATGCTGTGGGCCGTCAAACAGATATGGTTGAGCCATTTTCTTGAGGCTATGGTCTGTGTGGCCAATCGGAACCCCATGCACCTCACAATTGAAGAGGCTAATAAGTTCATGAGAACCCAATAAGTTCTGCCTGGAAAGTTGAATTTTAGTTATGAAAATAAATTTTGAGTCAAATTTTTTTAGAAATATTTGAAGATTAATTGGATCAAACAAGTCAGAACTCATCCACAGTTTCTCAAAGGCTTCAAAAAAGCCAGAACTGCCCAAAGTGGTGCTTCCAAAGTGCCCTCTTCTCTTTTGGTTCATTCAATTGAAGTTGGAAACTGTTACTCGAATCTAATGATCGTTTGCAGTTAAACTTCGATGGGAATGACATAATTCGACAGGCAGCAGAGTTTCATACCTCAAAATACAAAGTAAATTTCTATGAAGAACAATAATTTCATGGCTGAGAAAGTCTCTAAAGATATAGCTTAGGATATAATCTGAGTCTTGTTAGTTTGTTAGTGTTCATATGTATACATTGTTGTTATGTACCTGTCATGTTTATTCGAAACCATTTTGTTACCAGTAATGTGCTTCTGAGCCTTTATATGTTTACTATAGCCATTTGTATGAGCGACTTTCAAGTCCTAGAAATCTAAAAAGGCATGTGAACAAGTGATTGATGCTTCCATCCTAATTACAAGCATCCTTAGTTCTTACCGAGTGAAAAAAAATTCTGGGCCAAGTGAGCCAACATCTGTGGCGGGTTAGGCTAGTGGGGTGAATGCTGTGGGCCGTCAAACAGATATGGTTGTGCCATTTTCTTGAGCCTATGGTCTGTGTGGCCAATCGGAACCCCAAGCACCTCACAATTGAAGAGGCTAAGAAGTTCATGAGAACCCAATAAGTTCTGCCTGGAAAGTTGCATTTTAGTTATGAAAATAAATTTTGAGTCAAATTTTTTTAGAAATATTTGAAGATCAATTGGATCAAACAAGTCAGAACTCATCCACAGTTACTCAAAGGCTTCAAAAGAGCCAGAACTGCCCAGAGTAGTGCTTCCAAAGTGCTCTCTTCTCACTTGGTGCGTTCAATTGAAGTTGGAAACCGCTACTCGAATCTAATGATCATTTGCAGTTAAACTTCGATGGGAATGAAATAATTCAACAGGCAGCAGAGTTTCATAGCTCAAAATACAAAGTAAACTTTTATGAAGAACAATCATTTCATGGCTCAGAAAGTATCTAAAGATATAGCTTAGGATATAATCTGAGTCTTTTTAGTTTGTTAGTGTTCATATGTATACATTGTTGTTATGTACCTTTGTCATGTTTATTCGAAACCATTTAATTTTGTTACCAGTTATGTGCTATTGAGCCTTCATATGTTTTACTATAGCTATTTGTATGAGCGACTTTCAAGTCCAAGAAATCTAAAAAGGCTTGTGAACACATGATTGATGCTTCCATCCTAATAACAAGCTTCCTTAGTTCATACCGAGTGAAAAACACCTAAACTAAAGCTGTTTCATCCTGAATTCGCATTTTATTTTGTTTAATTTGGACATGTTTATCACATTTTCATAATTAAAGGACCTTTCTTAAACTTATCACACTTATTTAATCAGTCGAATAGTACCACTTCATTCGCAGTCCCAAACCAAACCCTAAAAAATCTCTCTGCCCTTTTCTTCTTGAAAATCGATCTGATTGCAATCATTCGAAATAATTTTCATTTAATCCATGATTCTCCGAACAAGGTATATCAATCAACACTCGATCTATTTTATTTGTTTTTCTGTTCATTTTTTAATTATATTTGCATCAATTAGGGTTTTTGTGTTATATGTTTGTTTCTTACGTTTTTATCTTGTGTATTAGCATGTTTTAAAGATGTTAACGGCTTTTAATCCAAAAAATTTGTATGTAATCGGATGATCTTTTTTAAACTTTCTACATCTATTAAATCAGTCAAAATTGATTTCTTTTATTTACTTTCATTGATTTTGATAATTTCCCTTCTTTTTGTTATTGTTAAGATTGTAACTAATAAGTCACCTTTTATATATTTATATATTTGTTATCTTTGCTTACCCGAATTACATGTTAACTTGTGATCACCATTTCTTACATGTGGTGTAATTATTTGAAATTTTACATCTCAAACTTGACAAATTCTTTGCTTTTATTCAATAAAAAGTATGGTTTACTTGTGACTATCATCCTTTTTTAGTTATTTTGATGTGAAATATTGTTGAAATTCTTGGCTTTTATTGCAACAATTAAGTGTATGCATTTTGAAAGCTAAGCGTCACTTATTTAGTCATTTTTGGGTGAAATATTGTTTGAATTGCAACAATTAAGTTATCTATAAATGTCAACTTGTATTGGTATTTGAAATCTCAACTTGTTTGTTATCGTGGATAAAAGTATTAAGTTGTGGATTATTTCTTACCGTGGGTGTAATTATGAAATCGTTTGCTTCTCAAACTTAACACAATCTTTGACTCAGATCTTTATAAATTTTGTTTGCTTAACACACAATTTGGGTTAAAATCTCTTATTCTGCTTTGTAAACAACAATAACAGTTGAATTAAAAAGACCATAGGATGTAAAATTTGTGGTATCGGCGTAACATTACTGTCTTCTTATCACTCTCTTTAGACAATGTAATATTGTTTATATAATAAGTGATGTGAAATTTTGATTTGGAAAAAAATTTTGGTTCATTTCTAGCTATTTTTATTTGTTTACGATGCTTAGTGGTGATTGATGGAAAATGAAAACATTATGTACCAGGCATTTCAAGCCCCAGATATGTACAACACAAAATACAAGTTTGATGAAGAACCATGCTAATGGAACTCTTCCCACGGCTCAGAAAGTCTCTAAAGAATATATGGTATTTTGTTGCTTATATAAATATTCTTTCATACCAAGATTAGCACTTTGTAACACTGCAAATAAACAGTACATCATGCTGCCTCCTTCTAGTTATTACCATGGACCAACACCAGAAAATGCTCTTGCTTTTGAACCTTCCTCTCTGAACTTTGAGCCATCTTATCAAGTCATATGCCTATATACTCTTCCTTATCTTAGTCAGGGAACAATTGTGTATTCTGAAATACGTGACTCGATCAAGGACTCAGTCTTGGGTTATCTGAATCGATCTGCGTTGATTTGCATGAATCTGATGTCAGGGGTAATGGTATTTTTGTAAGTGGAGTTGCATACTGGGGAACGACAGGTGGTGAGTTCTTGGGTTTTTATTTGAAGAATGAGATTTATGGTGTTCAATATATTCCATATGGTGAAGGTGGTGGATTGTCGAAGGTTAACAGGGAATTATGCTATGTTAAAGTGAATTATCATCATGAAAACAGATTCTGCTTCGTGGATGTTTTTAGTGGTTGGTGGTCGTGACTAGAGGTTAGCAGCGATGTTTGTATTTTGGTGAACACCTGATGCGTGATTCTCGGGGCGTTCGGTTGTAGTTGGAAACTATCACTCGAATCTAATGATCTTTTACAGAACTTTGATGGAAATTATGACATTATCTAAACGGCACTATCAACTCCAGAATTTCAAACTTCAAAATACAAGTATGCATTAATGAAGAACCATGCTAATGGAAATTCTTTCATGGCAGAGAAAGTCTCTAAAGATATCGGTAGGCATAGATTTTGACTCATGTTAGTTTGTTTGTCTTAACATTTATCATTTGTTGGTTTAGCTTTGTTGTATTTATCTGAAACAATTCTGTTACCAAAATTAGAATAGTTTACATGTTTTTCAGTTTTCCTTTTTTTTTCTTATAGCTTTTTGTTAAGAATAATATCTTATACTAGCTAATTTGCCATTGGACTTGATGCGATTAACTGAAGGTCTGTGCTCAAAATGGATGTTATCATCCCAGCTTCACAGTTGGGCTTGTCTATTACCCTTTTTTTGTGTGCGACAGAAATTGGTCTCGAACCTCAAATTGCAGATATTTGGTTGTATGTTATTATAGCAGTGTTTGATGGCAGGACGACTAATTCAACATTTTTAGTTGTCAGCAATTATCTCATGAAACATGTACAGTCATTTGTTCACGGTCGGAATTTCATTTGATAAAGTATAAATAGTTTTTGAGCGTAATTTCTCGATCTCAAAAGTAATGATTAGCGTTCATATCATTTCTATATCATGATATCGATATATTGTGTGGTTTATATCATGATTGTAGTGGAGACTTCCAAGGTCAAGGAATCAGAGAAAACGCATGAGTACACCATTCATATTTCCCTACCAAAATGAGCTTCCATAGGTGTTCCTCTTGCCAAGTGGAGACAAATTCAAGCAAGCTACGATTTCTGATTATAAGTATAGCCTTTTTGGTGTATATAGAGTGATCATATGGTTTTGTAAATCCAGAGTTTTTTGTTCAGTTCTTTACAAACCAACAATCATTATCCAAAAATCACCAAGTTTGTGAATCCATATATAATAACAAACAATCATGGATTCATGGCTTTGTAATCATGTACAATATGCACCTAAAGAATACAAAGTACCAGCGTATATCTTTATACTAGCTTCATAACCTGTCTAATTGTGCTAGCTTCATAATATTACTTTACAAACATTGATAGTATACACACATAAATAATGAATAACACCAAATACTAATAGTACATAATACACTCAAGTGGGCCTTCCCTCATCCAACCCCAAAATCAAAATAACCCAACTAAACCTCACTCTCTTAATGGGCCTTCCAGGAGTCCATCTCACTATAAAATATCAAGTCCAAAGCAACATCACCAGATACTCATGTGTTCCTTTAAGTTGATATGCTTCTCTTAAATTCGCCACTCATTACATCATAAGAAAAGATATGCTTCTCTTAAGTTGACGCATCCCATCCATGGAATGACTCAAACAGGTAGAAAAAGAGAATCCAAGAACAACAAACCCCTTAGCTCACTACCAACAAAGTCAACATCCACGTCCTCCTCAAACCCCACTCAGATCTCAAATTCTTCATCCATGATCAACAGATGCAATCATAGGATTCTAACCGGTAACAACCCCCAAGCCGCGTCACATCACTCTAACTCGAACGAAGTCGCTGAAACAATTAACATGGGTGTCAACCTTAGCTTTGATATCAGTGGTAAAGATCGCGATATTGCTTCCATTATCGGCTCTGGCGATCATGACGATATCAAATGAACATCCTCTCGTTAGACATAAGGGGTCGGAGAAGACTATAAAAGGAGTTGGGTTAAACGACTTCGATTTGATAACAATATTCACTTAATGGGTTTACAAGAAACAATGTCAGAGGAAATCTCTAACATGAATGTACAGTCCTTATGGGGTAATCCATTTTTTGACTTTGTCATAAAACCTTCTACCAGTAAATCAGGCGGGATTTTGGCTATTTTGGATAAAAGAAAATTTACCTCCATCTCGTCATCCATTGGCGACGGTTTCATGGCTGTTTTTGGATGGTGGCAATCAGCGGAGGTTCAATGCCTTTTTGTAGTTGTTTATGCTCCTCAGAACCAAAGGAAAAAAAGAAAACTTTGGACTGATATTGAAAAAATTATTTCAAGCCATGATACCATCTCAATCATTATGGGAGACTTCAATGAAGTTAGAAATGCCGTAGAAAGATAGGAGACCGCTTTTTGTCAAGCTGGAGCTGCACACTTCAACTCCTTTATTTCTAGTGCGGGTCTATCAGACTTACCTTTAGGCAGCAGAAGATTTACATGTATGAATAATGTTGGATCTCAACTAAGTAAGCTCGACCGCATCCTCGTTTCAATTCAAATGGGTCAAAACAGGTCGAAAGCCGTTCTAATTCCATTGTTGTTGCATGCCCCTTCCTAATTCTAATTTTTATCTGAAAACTGTGACAGTCGAAGCGACATGCTCCTTCACTTTCTGCTAAAAAAAGAACATTTTCAACCTGAATGTTATAACTCTTCAGGCTGTCACACGAATCGCCTCTTAGGCTAGGTACTGATTGTTGTTGATTGATCAGATTTATGTTTAACAGTTTACCGTCAACTTGTGGCCAAAAATATGTTTGATGTGCCCTCCAAGTTTTCCATCGACGGAGACTGTAAAGGAAGTGAACCATGGTTATGAGCAGCAGGAGATGCCATCACTTGCATATATTTGGAAGGGCTTTTACACAGGTTTATACCGATTTCGAGGATCGAATATACATACAAGAATGACAAGAATGATTCAATATTATAAACAACATAACATGGTTACATTGTATTTTCAGACACACTTTACAATATGAAATGACTAATCTATTTATAGGCCGTGAACCGAACCATCATGTCCCTTCATGAACAGGTTCAACCAAATTTAACTAACTTCCTAACTACCATAACTAACTATAACCGCTATTCGGTTATTAACTAACAAACTAACATTAACCGCCCTTTGACTTTAGTTTGTTACATATTGAATCTTGTCCAACAAGACTTATGCAATTATGGTCCAACAATTCCCCCTAATTGTTTAAGTGGTTCTTCGAGTCTCCATGCTCTTCTCCGCGTTAGTATCACCCAATCAACACAACTTGCTGTTTTTCTTTTGGTGTTTGTTGTTTCCTCGTTGTTGTTTTCTAAACCAATTCGCAAAACAAAACCTTCGGCTTCCTCTTTTCGTCGAATTCTTTTCTGTCCAAACCAAACCAAATGAGTTCTTTTCTTTTGTATTTCACGCCTATTCTTCATGTTGGTGTTTCCCTTTTGTGTGTCGACTTGAATTCCTACTCCACAACCGTGTCCTAGAACTCTTTTTTTCTTGGTATCCTTCCAAACAAACCCTTGTTGTTCTCGGTATCCTTCCAAACAAACCCTTGTTGTTCTTGTTGTTTTTGCCTTCTAATTCCAAGTCACTTTCCCACACAAAACCTTTAATACCTCTCGGTATTCTTTTTCCAAAACAAGCGATTGTTTGTTTTTTTTTTCTTCTCGTTGTTGTTGTTGTTTTGTCGCTCCAAAACGTTTACCATAAACAAGTTCTTGTTCTCCTCTTCTTCTTTCTCGGTTATCTTGCAAACCTTGTCCGCAACAACCCTTGATCCTCACGTTTACCACGCGTTCTTTTGTTTCCTTTGTGTTTGTTTACAACCGGTTTCACAAAGTTTTATCTCACATGTATTTTATCACAAGACGTCGTGTTCTCCCTTCTTTGTCGAATTAACAGCAACCACAGAAGTTTTTTCTTTTCTCGCTAGCCTCTTCTCTCGTTCCACGCTATCCTTCCAAGCGTCAAGAGTTTTCTCTTTTCCTTTGTTGCCGCGTTAGGCAGTCACCAACAAAGTCGTATATTGTTTTTCCTTCCCTTTGTCGTCGCGTTCCAGTCCCAACAAAGTTTTCTCCCTCTTATACGTTTGGTGTCCACGTTTGTTCCTTCAATCGATTCGTGTTCCTCTTCTCCTTCAAGAGTGATTGAAGTCGTTGCTTTCTTGCAACTTCGTGTTGGTAGTTTCGGTTGTGCACCACCGTGACCAACAATTCCTTGGTGTCTTCCCTTCTAAGTCTTTTGATCAATATGATCAGAAGTGAATCAAATTCTTGTAATCTTGCAACCCTTGCTCTGATGCCAATGATGCCAATTTTACACAGATTTATACTGATTTACAGGAGCGAATATACATACAAGATTGACAAGAAATGACTCAATATTATAAACAACATAACATGGTTACACTGTATTTTCAGACACACTTTACAATATGAAATGACTAATCTATTTATAGGCCCTGAACCGAACCATCATGTCCCTTCATGAATAGGTGCAACCGAATTTAACTAACCTCCTAACTACCATAACTAACTATAACCGCTATTCGGTTATTAACTAACAAACTAACATTAACAACCCCTTGACTTTAGTTTGTTACATATTGAATCTTGTCCAATAAGACTTATGCAATTATGGTCCAACAAGGGCTAGGGTATACATACGCTGAACCAATTGCACTACTGGTACCTTCCTAATGGTAGTTTCTATGACAGTGGCTGGCACGCTGCACAAAGGAGTGCTAAGGTCATCTCTTCTCCACCCGGCCAAAGTTCCCCACAGCCATCCAATGCGTGTCGGTGAAAACCAGATGCGTGATTCTGGGCGGATCCAGTTAATTAAAGTTGGAAACTATCACTCGAATCTAATGATCAATTACAACTAAACTCTCATGGGAATGAGATGACACACTTCACAGGCACTTCCAACTCAAGAATTTTATTCCTCAAGAAACAAGTATATATGCTTTTATCCAGACTAGCTAATGCTAATGGAAGTCCTTTCAAGGCTGAGAAAGTCGCTAAAGATATAGGTAAGCATAGAGTTTGAGTCATTCTTGACAGATCCAGTTAAAGTTGGAAACTATCACTCAAATCGAATGATCAATTACAACTAAACTCTGATGGGAATAAGATGACACTATTCACAGGCACTTCCAACTAATGAATTTTATTCCTCAAGATACAAGTATGCTTTTACGCAGACTCATGCTAATGGAAGTCCTATCATGGCTGAGAAAGTCTCTAAAGATAGAGGTAAGCATAGAGTTTGAGTCATACTAGTTTGGTTAGATTTTAATATTTAGCGTGTCATGTTTTGTTGAAACCATTTTGTTAACAGTTTAAGAATAGTCTACACGGTTTTCAGCCTTCGAATTTTTATTATAGCTGTTTGTAGAGAAGATCACATAGTAGCCAACTTAGAAGTTACCCTTGATGCCTTTAACTCAATATTCATGTTCACAACATGGTACCATCAATGGGCTTGAATCCCATAATCATTTGTTTTTTAAGTGTAGATACTCGATGGAGGTCAGGAGGTGTGGCAGCAGTTTAAACATTTGGTGAATCTGAAATTTGCTCCTAATTCATTGACTGAAATTGTTCCATATATCTATGAAAGACCAATGAATAGGTCTGTTTGGAGTATATGTAACACCCCCAAAATTCGGGTCTAGCAGAAGCATACTTGCATTGGGGTGCTATGAAATTGGTATCACAACACAAGGAACAAAGAATGGTTTTTATTTCATTTATTTGGAATAAAAACTGTTATGTAAAGCATAAAGTTTACATGATATAAAATAGTGCGGAAATAGGACCATAAAATGATTAAAGCCGTCCCAAATGTTCATCAGAGTCGCCTATGACCATGCCCCTTGCCAAGCGCCTTCAAATAGTGAGCTATCGCCTTAAACCTGAGAATACACGCTAAAAGTCAGCTTACGCTGGTGAGTTCATAGAGTTTAAGTTATAAAAACAGTTGTGGACCTGAAGAGTTTAAGTGCTATATGTGACTAGAGGCAGGTATAGACATCACAATCACAATCTCAATCTCAAACTCAAACTCAATCTCAATCAATAATTTATCATCTTAGGAAAGATGAATCAACGGTCACTAGCCAGGTCACAACAAGGAACCACCCCTTACTGCCCCGGATCTAGGCCGCAGCAGAGTCTATTCCAAACTAGGGTCAAAGCGCCCTAGCTCTAGGTCAACTCTACTTCCGTCTAACCTTATATAGCCAACACATGTAGCAAAACCAAGTAGTAGCAGGTCCAAGAAAATGGTTTGAGCTAGGAAGCTCTCATATATAAACCAAGTAAACACATAACGCATTCGAATATCGAGATCGAGTATATCAGTAAACCAATCAATCAATCAATCAATCAAATCTTAATCAAACCGTTCACGTAATCAGATAAACAATCATTGAGTTTAGTTAAAAGAGCATGTGTTCTCCCCCAAAAATAGTTATGAAAACTTGTTTAAAAGAAAGGGGGCTATGAACTCACCTTAGCCACAGCAATGCAAAGAATCACGACGGACACAACTTGGCATCTAGAGCTAATCACAACGATATCCAAAAGATAGGCACGACGGCACCAAGTAGTACGAACACGAGGGTACATCCTAGTACGCATACGATTATCTCAAAATATAGCTCGTACAATAATAAAGTCTATAAAAGACGATGTGTCATAGTTTTCGTGGATCACTCAAACCATTACTTTATAAAAAGTTAAGTATCAATGTTTCGTAAGAAAGCCTTATGTTTCGTGTGGTGTGGTAAGAAGACATAGACTCAAGATGCAACTCACGCCAAATGAACAAGACATCGACATGCAACTCACGCCGAAGAGGAATAAACATCGACATAATTGATAGATATTAACTAAAACTCAAGTTAATCGAAGAAAATCTAGAAATGAAAACTACTAACTCTTTAATATAAAATAGGTGAATCGATAAGTTTCGATATTTACCCTATAATCCCAAATGGTTTAGAATAGTTTCAATAAGTTTTATAAGGAAATCGCAAGTTAATAATTCTAATACGAAAAGGGTTTAAGAACTAAATAGAACTATTCATTTTAACTTCTTTGTCGGGTTTTATAAAAGAAGTCTTAAAAGATTTAGAAATAAAATGTAAGTTTAGAAATAAAAATGTAAGTTTAGAAAAGTTTATAAATTTCGGCATTACGCATCCCTTTATATAACCTTCCCAAGTCAATAGACTTTAAATAAACTCAACTCTCCAAAACAATATTTCCCGATAATTTATCAGAAACTATAAAGTGTATTCGTTGATTAGTAGACATTATTTACTTATTGTGCATTCGTTGCGAATCAAATATATTAAATTCGTATAGAGTCTAATATATTGTATTCGGTTCAAGTCAAATAAGTCCATATTGTCCAACGTCCAATGTCCAATAAATCCAATAATTGTCCAAAGGTAATCAATCTAATATAGTCCAATATATCAAGTACTTTCGAACAGTCCAAGTAAAATCAATATTTAACCCATTATGTATTATACGATATCAAGTGTCAAGTCCCAAAAGTTTATCCGAAACGTACCGAGGGCACCGAAAGTCAAAATAAATAAACAAGTTAGTCAAAATATATTTTTGACAAAACAATTAATACTAGTAACTCAGTAGCTTAATTAGTCACTCCTAACATGTTCTCAATTATAGTGACTTACTAGTCCAATTCTTAACCAAATGAAATACATAACATCATTTTATAATGTAACCATTTTACCAAAACTTCTTTAACTTGGCTGATGTACTAAAGTGAATGAATGCAGACACGAAACTCATATGATCCATTACAATACTCTTATGTGTTCCTTATTTCTTTTAACAGATTATAGCAATTCTCTGTACCCATTTCAAATTTAAATTTGTTATCCCTAGGTGTCATGAATACTCGGACTAACCCAACACCCTATGCGGGTTCGCGACTGACCCGACGCATAACAATATCAAACGCACCCTATTTGAGTGGTGACTGTCTCAAGTCAAAGACACAGGCAACGCAAATGAGCACCCAATCTGAATCAAAACATCAATATTACTTGTACCATAACCTGAGGTCAAAACCAAGAACTCGACTAATCAAACTAACACATAATTATTTCCACATCTCAACATCAATTGCAACAGCAGCGCGACCACAAGACTAAGCAAATCCAAAACAAAATGAATGTAACTCAAAACACAACAAGCAGCAACTCAAACGCCACTCGAATTATTTCTTAACCACACGAAACAGATTTCCAAAATGGTTTTTAATCTCATTTATATCCACAAAATCTAATAACCCATTCTTATTACTTAGATCCACGAAAACTTATAACAACTTTTATATCTAATCGGTGTTAACTCGAAAGAAGAGATAAAACGAGTTTTCATGGCTTACCATACCAAAGATACGAGAGAAAAGAGATATGAGAGATGAAGAAGACGGTGGTGGTGTCCTCACGAGTACAACTCGAGCCATCAAACATCCGCAACACAGCTCCTAAATGCTCGATCTACTCTTATCTTGACCCATCAATGACCACAAATCAGAAAGGAAGACGAGGGCGTGAGGTGGTGGTGCATACGTGGTTGTTGATGGAGTTTTCATGATGTTGGAGGTGTTTAGACGGCGCGTGGAGTACGTCAGAACCGCGGGGAGATCGTGAGGAGTGTGATGGTGATGGCGGTGAGAGTTGGTGGCCGGCGGTGACGGCGCTACAGTGGCCTGAAGGTGGCCGGAAAATATGAGAGATAAGGAGAGTGAGGTGTCGGCTGGGTATATGAAGGAGGAGCGAGAGAACCCTAAAAATGAAATGGAAGTATTATACTTCCCCTTTTATACCCAAATAAAATAAATAAAGATGTTAATTACAACTTGTAAGGTTTAGGAAAGATGAGGGGCGCGGGGTAAAATATACCACAAGGACCATAGCTGTAATTTCTAATCTTCCATGAAATGAGATTCGGGACACAATTAAGCGAGTAAATGAAAGATTCATGACACGGGAATAACACCAATGCGCTCAGAATAATATTTCCAATAAGATTGACTATAAATATGCCTCATTTCTCGAAAATGAAACCAAACTCAAAATAGATGAGCTTTTCTCCAAATAGAACTTATAGGGAAATTTGCGGGTTGTCACAGCCTCACCTCCTTAAAAAGAATCGTGTCCTCACGATTCATTCCAAGTTACCTGACAAGGTCTGAAAGAATGAACATATACGCACGAGGATTCGTCTTCACGTTCCCTACGTGAGTTTAGGATCTTTTAGCAAGTTTCGACGAGCTTCGTCGACAGCGATGCAACTTTATGAAAGTCTTCTTCCAAAGTTCGAGATTCCAATAGGTCAACAAGGTTTGAACGTTATAAACTTAGAATTTCTCCAAGAGGAATAACAACTGCCTAATTGGCAAGTCGCTTCTTCAAATTTCGCATTGAAAGACTGGGATGCATTTGAGTTCCGACGGTAGTTCAAATCTGTGAACTACCAATCTAACTCTAGCAAGAATCTAAAAGGATCAATTACGACAAGAATTCATGATTTCGACAAGTCTCACAAGGAGGACTCAAGAGATTCACATCTTCAGGGTTTCCTACAATTCACGAGCAGCTTACCTCTCCATTTCGACTTCGGACAATCTCCTTGGTAGTTCCGTGAACGTGTTCATAGTCAGGAAGTCGGGTATCTTCATCTTTATCCAACAAGTTGACGATTGGCACTTGCGACCATAGAGGGTATATTGCAATGCCGTTGAAATACTGAAATAGTAGGTAAGAGAGAAATTGACTAACAGGAGGTGTCTATCCCAACTATTGCCAAATTGGATTAAGTAGATACGAAATATGTTCTCCAACGTTAGAATGGTTGATAAAGTGTGAGTGTGAGACGATTGTCTTAATCTGAAAGAATAGAAATCAACACTACATGATGCACATCGATCTTCTTCATGTATAGACGAGTGAGGTTGTCCATACTTTTCGTTTCGCTGACTAGCAGGAGGTAAACAGGTTAACTAGGATTATCAACAATTACTCAGGTAGAGGTCAGGGTTCGCTCCCGAGGTCTAGCTCATGATATGGTAGTAGAATAGCAATCGACGAAAAGATTTGTGAAACAGCTTATAGGATAATGGGAAAACAACCCATTGTTTATAAAATTATAGGAAGATAAAAATCTCAATTTTTCAGTTTGATTTCATAACATTGTAGCAAGGCAGCAAAACGTTTTATGAAATCGTCTTATTAAGCTATTTGTAAAATAACTTACAGGGTATCAAGAAAGCATTTCACCATTTATATAATGGTAGCTAAATCAAAATTTTGATATTTAGGATAGTAGCAAGGTTGCATTTGGAACCATAGTATGGCAATAAATATTTTATAAAATTGTTTTGTGAAACAATTTCATAAAATAGTTTGTGAGTTAACAGGAAAAACAATTACCCTTCATAAAATAGTGATAAAATCAAAATTTTGATTTTTTTGAAGTAGTAAAACATCTTGTAAGATGGCAACATTCTGTAAATTAATTTCAAGGCAGTTTCACTATCCAATAAGAGAGGAGCAAAGATAATTGGTATTTCCGAGGGACGAGGGAAGAAATAGGTGGTTGTCCCAAGGATCATGATTCAGGTTACCTCTCAAAATCTTAAGAATTCTGTTAAGCGCAGAATACTAGCAATCGGTTGGAGTCGGTTGACTCAGCACGATACTTAGGTTGGAGGCGGAAAGTACAGCCTCGATTGAACATCGTCACCAAAACAACATTCATTGGATAGCACCGATTGAGAAAATGAACATCCTCGATTAAGAAAATGAATAACATCAATTAAAATAATGAATATCATCGATTAAGAAAATGAACATCATCGTTTAAGAAGACTCATCAATTGAGCATAGGGCTTAAGGTAGAGGCGGCTGTGACTAGATCGCCAAATGAAACGAGGCTAAATGCCAAATCCAAATTTGAAACGAGGTCCAAAATCATAACGAAATAATCAAAATCCAATCCAAAATAGTAGAGACCAATTTCATAAATATCCGAGAGTCAAATCAAGACATAGTCGGAAATCACATCAAAGCGAAACCGAAAATTAAATCCAAACGTATCCAAAATCAAATCCAACGTAGTCGGAATTAAATTCAAACTCGCAAGCAAGAGGTTAAATGGTCTAAACCAAATCCAAAAATAGCTAAAATCACTCAAGACGTAATCCCGGAAACCAAATCAAAACGAGCCAGGAAATCAATCGAAAAGTACTAAAATCAAATTCCAAACTAAACCGAATCAAATCCGAACGAAAATTCCAATATGATCGACGAGGCTTATTACGATAAGCAACTCAGATTCAAATGATGTCAATCGGGTCTAACCCGACCCAATGCGAACTACGCTCGATCGCGATAAACCGAAATTTCACATAAACGAGGACGTTTAGTGGTGTCAGAAGCAATACAATTCATACGGTGTTGCGATGCCATTGTGTCGTGTGCAAGTGCAGGCTTAGGTGTTATGTTCAATGCTTGTGTGTGCACGCAAAACTTATCATTCCTAAAGGCAAACTCTAACCCGAACATAATGCTGTTATAACTACCCTCAGTATTCCAAAACTCACCTCTGAGCCAGACATAGGTGATCAGGCTATGTCCAACTGTCCCTGGTTGAATGTAGGTGATCAGGCGACATTCACCCGAGGTTCAATGAATTTTGAAACACTCAGCCTAGTTACGCTAGTAATATGTCCGTTATATCCCAAATCATTCCCAACACTACGACTAGTGTGCAAAATCAACGTTCAATAATGAGATTACGCAAAGAAATAGCGTAACTCAGTGATAGATGCGGTACTTGCATAAGCATATGGAAATACTCATGGTGAATAGCTAAAATAGGCGGATATGAAATATCCAAAAGTAAGGCACACACTAAATGATTATATACTTAAACTCATCAATTATCTCATAAACAATTCATCACATATACCATCAAATGTCTCATCAACTTATCATCAATCATATCATTCAATATCTTATCCAATGTATTCTCAGTTATCTAATCAACTACATCCTCAAATAAAATCTTACGCGAGGCATCGACTTGGCAGGCAGGCACGTAGCGGTCATAGGGTTTAGTTTTCACAAAAGTGGTTATAGTCTAGGTTTTAAAAATTACCCAGTTCTCTATAACCTGGCTCTGATACCAATCTGTAACACCCCCAAAATTCGGGTCTAGCTGAAGCATACTTGCATTGGGGTGCTACGAAATTGGTATCACAACACAAGGAACAAAGAATGGTTTTTATTTCATTTATTTGGAATAAAAACTGTTATGTAAAGCATAAAGTTTACATGATATAAAATAGTGCGGAAATAGGCCCATAAAATGATTAAAGCGGTCCCAAATGTTCATCAGAGTCGCCTATGACCATGCCCCTTGCCAAGCGCCTTCAAATAGTAAGCTATCGCCTTAAACCTGAGAATACACGCTAAAAGTCAGCTTACGCTGGTGAGTTCATAGAGTTTAAGTTATAAAAACAGTTGTGGACCTGAAGAGTTTAAGTGCTATATGTGACTAGAGGCAGGTATAGACATCACAATCACAATCTCAATCTCAATCTCAAACTCAATCTCAATCAATAATTTATCATCTTAGGAAAGATGAATCAACGGTTACTAGCCAGGTCACAACAAGGAACCACCCGTTACTGCCCCAGATCTAGGCCGCAGCAGAGTCTATTCCAAACTAGGGTCAAAGCGCCCTAGCTCTAGGTCAACTCTACTTCCGTCTAACCTTATCTAGCCAACACATGTAGCAAAACCAAGTAGTAGCAGGTCCAAGAAAATGGTTTGAGCTAGGAAGCTCTCATATATAAACCAGGTAAACACATAACGCATTCGAATATCCAGATCGAGTATATCGGTAAACCAATCAATCAATCAATCAATCAAATCTTCATCAAACCGTTCACGTAATCAGATAAACAATCATTGAGTTTAGTTAAAAGAGCATGTATTCTCCCCAAAAATAGTTATGAAAACTTGTTTAAAAGAAGGGGGCTATGAACTCACCTTAGCCACAGCAATGCAAAAAATCACGACGGACACAACTTGGCATCTAGAGCTAATCACAACGATATCCAAAAGATGGGCACGACGGCACCAAGTAGTACGAACACGAGGGTACATCCTAGTACGCATACGATTATCTCAAAATATAGCTCGTACAATAATAAAGTCTATAAAAGACGATGTGTCATAGTTTTCGTGGATCACTCAAACCATTACTTTATAAAAAGTTAACTATCAATGTTTCGTAAGAAAGCCTTATGTTTCATGTGGTGTGGTAAGAAGACATAGACTCAAGATGCAACTCACGCCAAATGAACAAGACATCGACATGCAACTCATGCCAAAGAGGAATAAACATCGACATAATTGATAGATATTAACTAAAACTCAAGTTAATCGAAGAAAATCTAGAAATGACGACTACTAACTCTTTAATATAAAATAGGTGAATCGATAAGTTTCAGTATTTACCCCATAATCCCAAATGGTTTAGAATAGTTTCAATAAGTTTTATAAGGAAATCGCAAGTTAATAATTCTAATACGAAAAGGGTTTAAGAATTAAATAGAACTATTCATTTTAACTTCTTTGTCGGGTTTTATAAAAGAAGTCTTAAAAGATTTAGAAATAAAATGTAAGTTTAGAAATAAAAATGTAAGTTTAGAAAAGTTTATAAATTTCGGCATGACGCATCCCTTTATATAACCTTCCCAAGTCAATAGACTTTAAATAAACTCAACTCTCCAAAACAATATTTCCCGATAATTTATCAGAAACTATAAAGTGTATTCGTTGATTAGTAGACATTATTTACTTATTGTGCATTCGTTGCGAATCAAATATATTAAATTCGTATAGAGTCTAATATATTGTATTCGGTTCAAGTCAAATAAGTCCATATTGTCCAACGTCCAATGTCCAATAAATCCAATAATTGTCCAAAGGTAATCAATCTAATATAGTCCAATATATCAAGTACTTTCGAACGGTCCAAGTAAAATCAATATTTAACCCATTATGTATTATACGATATCAAGTGTCAAGTCCCAAAAGTTTATCCGAAACGTACCGAGGGCACCGAAAGTCAAAATAAATAAACAAGTTAGTCAAAATATATTTTTGACAAAACAATTAATACTAGTAACTCAGTAGCTTAATTAGTCACTCCTAACATGTTCTCAATTATAGTGACTTACTAGTCCAATTCTTAACCAAATGAAATACATAACATCATTTTATAATGTAACCATTTTACCAAAACTTCTTTAACTTGGCTGATGTACTAAAGTGAATGAATGCAGACACGAAACTCATATGATCCATTACAATACTCTTATGTGTTCCTTATTTCTTTTAACAGATTATAGCAATTCTCTGTACCCATTTCAAATTTAAATTTGTTATCCCTAGGTGTCATGAATACTCGGACTAACCCAACACCCTATGCGGGTTCGCGACTGACCCGACGCATAACAATATCAAACGCACCCTATTTGAGTGGTGACTGTCTCAAGTCAAAGACACAGGCAACGCAAATGAGCACCCAATCTGAATCAAAACATCAATATTACTTGTACCATAACCTGAGGTCAAAACCAAGAACTCGACTAATCAAACTAACACATAATTATTTCCACATCTCAACATCAATTGCAACAGCAGCCCGACCACAAGACTAAGCAAATCCAAAACAAAATGAATGTAACTCAAAACACAACAAGCAGCAACTCAAACGCCTCTCGAATTATTTCTTAACCACACGAAACAGATTTCCAAAATGGTTTTTAATCTCATTTATATCCACAAAATCTAATAACCCATTCTTATTACTTAGATCCACGAAAACTTATAACAACTTTTATATCTAATCGGTGTTAACTCGAAAGAAGAGATAAAACGAGTTTTCATGGCTTACCATACCAAAGATACGAGAGAAAAGAGATATGAGAGATGAAGAAGACGGTGGTGGTGTCCTCACGAGTACAACTCGAGCCATCAAACATCCGCAACACAGCTCCTAAATGCTCGATCTACTCTTATCTTGACCCATCAATGACCACAAATCAGAAAGGAAGACGAGGGCGTGAGGTGGTGGTGCATACGTGGTTGTTGATGGAGTTTTCATGATGTTGGAGGTGTTTAGACGGCGCGTGGAGTACGTCAGAACCGCGGGGAGATCGTGAGGAGTGTGATGGTGATGGCGGTGAGAGTTGGTGGCCGGCGGTGACGGCGCTACAGTGGCCTGAAGGTGGCCGGAAAATATGAGAGATAAGGAGGGTGGGGTGTCGGCTGGGTATATGAAGGAGGAGGAAGAGAACCCTAAAAATGAAATGGATGTATTATACTTCCCCTCTTATACCCAAATAAAATAAATAAAGATGTTAATTACAATTTGTAAGGTTTAGGAAAGATGAGGGGCGAGGGGTAAAATATACCACAAGGACCATAGCTGTAATTTCTAATCTTCCATGAAATGAGATTCGGGACACAATTAGGCGAGTAAATGAAAGATTCATGACACGGGAATAACACCAATGCGCTCAGAATAATATTTCCAATAAGATTGACTATAAATATGCCTCATTTCTCGAAAATGAAACCAAACTCAAAATAGATGAACTTTTCTCCAAATAGAACTTATAGGGAAATTTGCGGGTTGTCACAGTATATTGCAAAGGTTAGTTATTGGAGCTTTGGTTTACTTTGTTTGGCTAGAGAGGAATTTGGTTTACTCAGTTACTCAGTTGCGATTTGTTGGAAAATTTAGTGCACTTGAGGGATCAATTCACACCTGGTAATGGGTTTGGAGGTACGGAGTGTACACCCAATAGGTCCCTGAATACCCTGACTCAATAGTGGTTATGAAGTGATTCTGCTGCTAGTGTGAATCTGATTCTGTTGCTAGTGTGAATCTGATTCTGCTGCTAGTATTGATTCTGCTGCTAGTGTATTCTGCTGCTATGGATTCTACTGCTAGTGTTGAGATTCTACTGCTAGAGTTTCTGCTGCTCGTTTTAACCACTGATCCCTGCTTTTATGGAAACTATTATGGTATAATTAATGGGCCGTTAATTATACATAATTCTATGGGCTAGGGTTTGAGTAATCTCTATTATAAATAGAGGTCATAACTTATATGCATGGATACGATACAGAACACAAACCCTAAACACTAAATACGAATCTAGTTCTTGATTTGTGCCTAAAACAAGAACATCACTTGGTCTTATACCATAGAGATATTCGTGTAACCCAAGCATAGGGTCGAATAGTTTCTATTTGAAAGTGATACCACGATTTCAAGTGAATATCCGGTACCTAATTGATTATCTTTACCCTGATCTGGGAAACCCTAAACCCTAAAATCACAGACACGAGTTGTAAGAAATATATAGTTGATTTGTGTGGAAGGGTAATGGTCAATCATATGAATCATTTTCGTTGCTAGAAAGAGTGGAGAAAAAGGAAACGGGAGAAAAGTGAATGGGTACAATTAATGGTGATTTGAGCTAATGAATTTCCTACTACTTCATTATCAATAAAATTGGCTTTACTTAGTTGTATGACAACTTGTGAATACCGTTTCGTACTTTAGTTTAGTTATTTCAACTTTTACATCCCAAATGTGACTGTTAGCTTTGCTATATTGTAAATATACATTTTACACGTGAATTGGATTAGATACGTAATATAGTTGCACCCGCGGACTAATAATGTTCACAGTTAGGCTTTTCTATTACCCATTATTTTTTTGTGTGCAACAAAAATTGGTCGGGAATCACAAGGAGCAAATAGTTGGTTGTATGTGATGTGCTCACGGTGTGTACAAGTTTTAAATTTATAAAAACGCTTATCTGATTAACTATTTAACACATACAAGCAAGTATACTCGTCTGTTTTAGTAAAGGTGGGTAAGTTGAGATCGTCCCAAGGGATTTTGGTGATTAAAGTATTATAAAACTAGTTTGCATAAAAAGGGTTGTCATTCCTAATTAGCGAAAATTCAAATCTTTAAGTAACAATATTATCTAAAACATATACTTGCGTGAAATGCTACAATCAATCATTTGGAGTATTCATGTTAAGCTTGGTGTAAACTTGTTATGATGCACTAACTTTTTGGAATAAAAACATTAAGAAAACCCTTTCGGCCAATATTCCCCAAAGATGTTTTTATCGACAAATTAAGCAAGATTAGATATTATCCCAACAAACTCATAAATTAGGAAGAGTTTTCATGCATCACCTTTTTAAAGAAAAGAATACTCCATGACTAGCTACATCATTCACACAAGTATATACCAAATTACTCCATATTAATCATATTAGAACACAAGTAGTAAACAAAACATTCATTAAACTCAAAGTAACAATAATTCATTGTAAGTAAACAAGATGTACCTAGCTTGAGAATTACAAGAACTAGAAATGTGGAACTATAGCAACCACGCGCCTCCAATCGACTACTAAAGAAAAATAAACAACTTGTTGGGTTTATAGATTTAATGAGACAAAACAAGAAGAATGAAAACAAGAGGGACTTAATGTGACAAAGGATGAAACTTCATATGCAAGAAAAAGATTACTACGCATCTTTTTATTATTTAGCAATATTCTTTGTAACCCTAATTTTGTATTATATAAACAGAATACAGGGAATTGGTCTTTACACAAGTCTTCCACAATGTAATTTACAGAAAGGTGTGTGTGTGTGTCTAGGGTGTGGTTCATTGTAAACGCCTAGACTAGAGTTAGTTGTTCAATACCTTCAAGATCTGAGGTGTCTTAGATCCCTGTTACAGTTAGGTAACACGTTATATTCTGATCAAATATAATTGGAGGTGATGATGGTGAAAAACCTTGTGTCAATAACATTTGATTTGTTCTTATTCCGCTGCATGTTATATTCAATGTTATTGTGTTCCTAGATGATATGAGGTCTAAACAACCTTGAGCTACAACGATTCAACACAACTCCACACACTCGACCAAACTATTGAGACTCTAACTTAAAGTTTCCTGGACGTTTTTACTGTTCAAGCAACCTTTTGTGATTATAATAAGGTAGTAAATAACTTGGTGTAAGCTTTTACTATGTTTTTTATGGTACACTTTGTATCTAGCCTTGGATATGATTATATAGCCTCCAAGACACTTAATCTCTGTTGGGTCTATTATTGATTTGATGATACAAAACAAGAAGAATGAAACATGAAGGGCTTAAAGTGACAAGAAGGGAAACTACAAAAAGATGGAGGATTTGGAAGATTCTAGAAGAATATTTAGTTTCCTAATTGTATTATGATTCCTCTTGTAAACCCTAGATGTCTCTAGTATATAAAGAGACATAGGGTCATTAGTTTTATAGTACGTACAAGATGTAAACATAAAAGGTGTGTGTGTGTAACCTAGGCGTAGGAGATAAACGCCTGGGGTTTATTAATGTTTAGTTAGAGTTAGTTGGTTAGTCAGCCTCAAGGTCGTTCTACCTTGATCAAGTAGAATTGGGGTTGTAGATGTTTGTATGTTAGAGATGATAATGAAAAACCTTGTTGATAACATTGATGTTCTTATTTATTATTCCGCTGCATGTTATTCAATGTTATTGTTCCTAGATAATTAAAGGTTTAACAGCCTGGAGCCCGTAACGATCAAGGAGTGCTGGGTTCCTACATGTGGTATCAGAGCCTGGGGCTCTCGATATCTAGGGATTACAAGGTGTTTTTGATGTCGTGTTTATGATGCAAAACAAGTCGACTGAAGCAACTTTGACAAAGGGTTCAAAGGTAATCGATTTCTTTTTAATAAAGAGTTATTCAGGTATCGACTGTCGTTTAGTGCATGGAAGTTTTTATTGATTGATCCACAGAAAGATATCTCGTACAAGTTTTATCATGGGATGGTGAGAATTGAATTCACGTTCAAACCTAGTATTATTTATTGTGTTTGTCGACTAATTAATGCATGGAAGTGGTATGTTCAGCTTTTGCAATCGTTAAAGATTATTTTATGATCATATGGGTCGATGGCATGATACAGACTATTAGTGATTGTTCTATACATTAAAGGGTTTGTCGTGATTGGTTATGAGATCGGTGGTTAACTTATTTATCAGAATGATTATAAGATGGAAGTTGCTTAAGAAGATTGGATTGGCTGCTAATGTTAAGCATCTCGATGAAGGTATTGCTCTCGTAACTACTACTGCTCAAAGTACTGTTGTTCCAATTAAAGTACTGTTTCATGGATTTTCAAAGTACTGATCTCGATATTTAAAGTACTGCTCTCGGATTGAAAGTGCTGCTACGTTTATTCTTCAACATACTGCTATGCTCCAACGACTGCTCAACTAAAGTACTGCTGTTCAAGTTTATCAAAATACTGCTGCTGCGTTTCAAAGTACTGCTCCAACGTATATTTTACAAAGTACTGCTCGTAGCCGCATCAAAGTACTGCTCGTATATTGAAAGTACTGCTGTTTGTTTGAAAGTACTGTTGAGTGTCTCATTGCAAAGTACTGCTCCAAGATGATTTATGGAGGCATGTAAGAGTTAAATGGTTCAATATATGTGCATGGTTTATGAGCAGTAAGGGGAAGTACATATGAGTTTGATTGGTTTTGGATTACACACACAGAAGATTATTTGGTTCACACACACAGAGGAAGAAGTTTTGTTCTTAAAGGTTTCAAAAGGCTCGTATTTAATTCTTATGGATTAATTGATTACGAAGGAAAATTGTTTATCTCTTATTTGAGATTGAAGTAAGGTTCACAAAGGCGTTTACTTATTTCATCATTGATATTTCTTGCTATCAATTGGTGACTTGCTTGGATATACGGTTTATGATTGGGACTTGGTTTATCTAGTTTTCATAGGTCAAGGGGTGGATGGACGAAGACCTAGTTAACTATCACTTAAAGGAGATACATTGTAGTACTCAGTGTCACACGAAGAAAGTCGATGTGGATAAATTCAAGAGATTACATAGAGATTTGTTTCAGCTACACCAAATTCTCTATATCGTTCTTCAATCAACAATAGTGCAAGCTTAAGTAACGAGTTTGGGATATTTTACTTTGGTTTCAAGTTTGGTATATCAAGTTTTCTTCATCAGTAATCATTACAAGGAGCTTACAGATTTGAAGAATCATGAAGATGATTAACACATTGGTTTCAGGGGAAGTATCTTCTGATATGTTTAATCATTTGATGTTCATGCACCACTCAAGGGAAAGTTTTTGATTCTTACTACTGTTGATTAGTATTACTACTGATGGTTTTGATTTCTATTGTTTCAAGTTCATTTATAGTTGCGGAAAACTTCATGGAGGGTAATTTGAGACATTGTAAGGATGAATTGGACGTGTGGTATTAGTTCGTGGTGGTAAAGATCATATTTCATATGTTCCCTATTTGTTGATAACAAAAAGGGGAAGAAATCTTGGAGTGGCATAGCATAGCTTTAGAGGAAGACAAGATTGTTTCATTCATGGAGATGATTACATCTCAACTTTTCTACTTCGTCTAGGGAAGTTCGTACAAGATTCGTGGCTATTTTGTCATCATCAAATAGGGGAAGATTGTTGGGTCTATTATTGATTTGATGATACAAAACAACAAGAATGAAACATGAAGGGCTTAAAGTGACAAGAAGGGAAACTACAAAAAGATGGAGGATTTGGAAGATTCTAGAAGAATATTTAGTTTCCTAATTGTATTATGATTCCTCTTGTAAACCCTAGATGTCTCTAGTATATAAAGAGACATAGGGTCATTAGTTTTATAGTACGTACAAGATGTAAACATAAAAGGTGTGTGTGTGTAACCTAGGCGTAGGAGATAAACGCCTAGGGTTTATTAATGTTTAGTTAGAGTTAGTTGGTTAGTTAGCCTCAAGGTCGTTCTACCTTGATCAAGTAGAATTGGGGTTGTAGATGTTTGTATGTTAGAGATGATAATGAAAAACCTTGTTGATAACATTGATGTTCTTATTTATTATTCCGCTGCATGTTATTCAATGTTATTGTTCCTAGATAATTAAAGGTTTAACAGCCTGGAGCCCGTAACGATCAAGGAGTGCTGGGTTCCTACAATCTCCAAGGTAAAACATCCTCCAGTAGCTATGAGCAAGAAATGATCAGCCACTAATGATAATGAAGAATAAATTCGCCATTAAATGAACTTTTGTAACTGCAACAACATTCCAACCGATCGGTCATGATTCCAACCGATCGGTTGGATCTTCTGACCACTTCTAACCGGACCGGTTACAGGTTTCAACCGAATGGTTGGATGCAACACGAACCTCCTTTTTGTCTTTTTCTTGTATTTCTTTGTCGCATGTTTTCTCCTTCATCTTGGTATTGATTTCTTCCATAGAACTTGATATTCTCTTGACATATGAACGTAGAAATCTTGAATCTATCAAATCCTTGAGTCCTTGTGTGATTCTTCACTCGTTTTCTTCTCGAAAATCTCCAATTGTGCATATTCACTTCATTTCTTCATCTTTTCATCACTTTTTCGTGTTTTTGGCTACATTTGCTTGTACAAACACTTTTCCATGATTAAGTAACAAATACATACAAATATGACAAAATATGATGCACAAAACTAACAATAACGCACCTAAAAACATGTATAATTTAAGCGTTATCAGTATGTTAGTATATCAGTGTTTGATGGAAGGACTACTAATTCATTTATAGTTGTCTATGTTAGGAATACGATTTTTGTATAAGAAAGATTCAGTCACCCCAGATATGATTAAGCATTTTTTAGCTCGTAGTAGTTACATTAGTTAGTTATACGTAGTTTAGAATTAGATTAGTTCGCGGAAGAAGGACGGGTCTTTACCCACTGTATACCTGATCCGCAGCCCAAGTGGCACGCCCTAGTGGCAAAACCCATGTATATAAACCCCTCTCCATCCTTGGAGAGGGTAAGCCTTCTCTCATAATCTCATTTTCTTTTTTTTGGTTTTCTCTCAAGGCTTCATCTCTTTCTCTCTCTAACTTTCTCTCTCTAGAATTTCTTTCTTTCTTTCTTACCTTCAACGAGCCAACCACAAGTATATTTGTGTTTGTGATGTTAACTAGTATCCTACAATTGGTATCAAGAGCCATGGTTACATCCTAGGGATCATAGAACTTGTGGTGTATGGTTTGTTTTGGGTTTCTACTAGTTTAGGGTGGTTTTGACTCATTTTGGTGCTCGTTTGTGGTGTTTCTTGTGATCTTTCTTGTACTTCTAGGATTAGAAAGGTTAGATTCATCTAGTTTATCAGTTGTTTGGACCATATCTAGCGTTTGTGAGGTGTACGAATGGGTTTTGGAACTTTTTCTTGCCAGCGGTTAGCTCCACGTTAAAGTATTCTTCACAGCGGTTAGTTTGGGTATTCAGCGGTTAGTAGTAGCGGTTAAGTACAAGTAGTGGAGCGAACATTACGCTGTACTCTGTACTGTATCAGCGGTTAAACTCCAGCGGTTTACTTCACAGCGGTTAGTTTGGGTGTTTAGCGGATAGTAATAGCGGTTAAGTACAAATAGTGGAGCGAGCATTACGCTGTACTTTGTACTGTGTTAGCGGTTTATTCACAGCGGTTAACTACTCAGCGGTTAAGTCAGTAGTGGTTACTTTACTAGCGGTTACTCTGTCCAGCGGTTACTATTCCAGCGGTTAAGTATCAGCGGTTAAGTCTTAGCGGTTAAGTTTCAGCAGTCATTACATCAGCGGTTTACTCTTCAGTGGTTACTTTACTAGCGGTTACTCTGTCAGCGGTTAATTGTCAGCGGTTACTGTACCAGCGGTTTACCTATCTTAGCGGTTTTCCTGGTTGACTTTAGTAAAATCCCGGGAAAGAATCGATTTCTCGGTTTAAGTCACGTGTGTTGTAAAATCCCGTCTAAGACCTTGTCATCATGACTACTGTAACATCTATTGATGATATTCAAGCTGCTGGATCTGACACTCGACCTCCAATGCTAGAAAGAACGGACTATGAGTCTTGGTCACAAAGAATTCGCTTGTATTGTCAAGGCAAAGAAAATGGGGAGAACATTCTGAGATCAATTGATGAAGGGCCATTCCAAATGGGCACTACCAGAGATGTTATCTCCACTGGTGATGATGGGACAGTCACCCTTGGAATTGACAGACCTCGTACGTACAATGATCTGAATGAAGCTGAAAAGAAACGATATGATGCTGACATTCGTGCTTCAAACATTGTGGTACAAGGGCTACCAAAGGACATATACAAACTGATTAACTTCAACACTGAGGCCAAAGCTGTTTGGGACAATGTCAAAATGTTGCTAGCTGGTTCAGAATTAACAAAGGAAGATCGTGAGTCTCAATTGTACGATGAATTCGAGCACTTTAAGATGAACCCTGGTGAAAGCATCAATGATTACTATGTCAGATTCCACAAGCTTGTGAATGACATGAGAATGATCAGAATGACAATGCCCAACATCCAACTCAACTCAAAGTTCGTCAATAACATGTCGCCAGAATGGGATCGATTTGTCACGGCTGTGAAGCTAAACAAAGGTCTCAGAAACACCAACTATGAGCAACTCTATGCTTATCTACAACAACATGAGAAACATGCCATGTATGATCGTCAGCTAAGAGAAAAGTTTCATCCCTCAAATGATCCTCTTGCTCTAATCTCCAGTGCTCAAGGTTTCAACCAATTCTCAGCTGACTTAATCAACCCTCCAATCACTACTCAAGCAACACAGAATCAGTCTTCTCTTGGTCAAGCCTCAATGCAATCAGCAAGTGTCAAAACCAACTCACAAGAATCGGGAAATTCCTACATGGACAAGAGAATTGATAACCTCTCCAATCAAGTCTCTCTACTGGTTCAACACTTCAGAAGCACTCTTCCTCAAACCAACAATCAACTCAGAACCTCATCTAATCCACGTAATCTTGCTGTTGTGGAAGATGGGCGTGTTGTGGTTCAAGGAAGACAAAATGTCCGAGGAAATGCTCAGAACAGAATGGGAAATGGTAATCTTGGACAAGGAAGGCAAATCAAGTGTTACAATTGTGGTGGGCTAGGTCATCTTGCAAGAAACTGCACTAAAACAAAACGTCCTCATAACTCCGACTACTTCAAAGATAAGATGCTGTTGATGCAAGCACAAGATAATGGTGTTAAATTGGATGAGGAACAGCTGCTCTTTCTTGCTGGTGATGAAGGAAACTCCTTTCATGCTGATGTGGATGATCAACCAGTCCAGGATCTTGCTCTAAATGACCCAAACATCTTCCAGGCTGAAGATTGTGATGCATTTGACTCTGATGTTGATGATGAACCTACTGCACAAACCATCTTTATGGCTAAGCTTACATCCGCGATCACATCGGCAAATCAATCAGGATCTTCCAAATCATCCATCATTTCTAAGGTACTCAAATTATATGACACATATGAAACATGTGCCACTCTAACGATACTCGATGAGGTTCATCAAACTAGTATTGTCACGCCAGATGATGTTGGTTTGAAAAACACTAATATTTGCTCAAAACAACAACATATGGATAACAATCAAGAGTCTGATGAATCTAGTAGAGCATCTAAAGATACACATGTTGACGATGTGATGCACCATCAAAGGACTCATAACAAAGTAAAGCACACAGACACTATTGATTCAAATTCTGCTGATATGGGTAATAGTAATGTTGTCCCATATGAGCAATACTTGAAACAAAGTATCGAAAGTACTTTACCTAGTAATGACTCTTTCATTAATAATGATACTTGTGAATATGATGATTATACTGCTGTTATTCCTGATGACACCTTAACCACTAGGATTAATATTCTCAAAGAACAGGTGAATATGTATCAACAACGTGCAAAATTTGAGTTAACTGAACGTGAACAGAAAATGAATTGGCAAATGTGTACATATATTACCAAGAGGAATTTAAAGGAAGAAGAGTTAAGAGGGGAAATAAAATCTTTGCAAAATCAAATCAATCAAACTGTTAAACAAAAACAGGAAATTCAAAACAGTGTCAACACACTAAAGTTAGATTTTCAAAGCAAAGAAACTAAACTTCTAAACGATTTTTCCCAATTAAAGACCTTAAAGAACAAGCTTGAAAACAAATTGTACACACAAGGCCAAACCATTCAAACTGCTCAAATGATGCAAAAGCACATTAAGCTTCGTGATAAACATAGTGATAAGGATACAGGTGTGCCTAAAACTAATTATCTTAGGAGCGTTAGTGCCTCTCAACCTGCCTTATATGACTATAATGTGATGCTTAAGCCCAATCATGATTCTCCTGATGTGCGTGATACAGAAGAGATTGTTGAAATTGAAACAGAGAATAGGAAAAGACTTGAGGATAAGATGAAGGATCCCAAGTGCATAGCAAATCGTGTTAATATCAAGCCCCATAACTACTATGAGCAGAACCGATTGACTGTTTTTGTGCCACAATCTAAGTTAACCCCTGAACAGATTTTTTGGGCATTAGATGTGGAAAAAATGAAAGCTGAACTTCTTATGGCTTCCACTCCCCTTAAGTTTGCTAAACCCACGGTGTATCCTCCCAATACACCCATGAACCTAGTTCAGATAGCTCTTCCCACTCAATGTAAAACTCTTATTAGCATGTATGTACTATATCAAATGTTTGCGGATTTTGACAAAACGTGTAAAAAGAGGATTACTCCAACGGGAATTACTGAGGGGGAAAGGGGTTTTGAAGTTACAAAAGAATGTTATCTCACAGAAGTCATTCCATTTTTTAAACAAATCAAAAACCATTTTGAATACATGGAAACATCACTTAAACAAGAGATAAATGAAATGAAAGAGGTGTTTAAAAACCAGGAACGTGAAGGAGAACAAACTGTATTGGATCTTCAACATAGTGAAATTGCAAGGAAGAATGCTCTTATCATGAATGATAATTTGATTGCTATGTGCATTGCACAAGATGTGTTTTATACTGCTACTGATTCTTCTTTAACTGCTTCCCAATTTCATGATATGTCTGTTACTTTAAAGATTTTCCAGAATCGTGTTGTTGAGCTTGAGGGGGAGAATTTAAAACTGCGCCAAAAAATTCAAAAAGATGACCATGATAACATGATCAAGCAATTTTCAAAACTAGAGGTTGATAATCTTAACTTGCAATTAAGATACTGATTGAGCCTGAAACAGTCAACTAAAGTCAACCAATGTTTTGGTCAACAAAAGTCAATCCATTTAGGGCTCAATGCAATGATCCAAGGAGTATAGGAATATTCCCGGGTCGTTATGTCCCGACGAGGTAGTGAATTGTATCAAAACGTGTTTGTGATCGAGTGATTTTGAATGAAAAAGGGGTTTTGAGTGATTATACTACTGGAATAGGAATAAAAACGACTAAACGAAGCTATATGAACAAACTCGTAAAGCAAAAGTACTTAGAAACATTTAAAAACTAAAAACTCGCGTTTTAATTAGAAATAACGTCAACGCGCAAAAATAAAAGTGAAATTTGAGAAATAAAAGGCCTACGGGAATGAAAATTATATTTTTACAATCCTAATGATAAAAGAAAATTATGGAAAAAAAGAAAAATATTTATTACACTATTTATTTAATTATTATTAATTAAAAACTATTTAAATACCAATTAAACTAATTTAAATTATAATAAATAGTAAATGAAAAGTAATAAATCTAAAACTTTTTATAAAAATACTTATTAGTATACTTAAGCTGGAAAAAATATGAAAATGGTGAAAAGATTAATAATAAGCTGAAAAATCAGCTTATAAGCTTATATAAGCTAAAAGGGAAAGGACTAGTATAAAAATAAATAAGGAAAACAAATAAATTAAACACACCCTAGGGGAGATGGTGCCTGGTACCCGTTTGGTTTTGTCACAGGTAACCTCAAGGTCCCAGGTTCAATCCCCACAAGTGACAATTTTTACAAACTAATTTATTTTTTTGGGTTTTCTTTTACAAAAACACTTAACCACTGAAAACAACTAACTTTTACAAAACCAACTTTTTTATAAACGACAAATAAGCTTATTGTGAGCTTAAAAATCCAACAGAACACAAAATAAGCTAAAGGAAAATTTAAAACTTGAAAAGCTAATTTATAAACTACAACTGAACAACAAAAGATCAAATAAGATAAAATGAAATAAATATAAGCCAAAGAAGCTAGAATAACTGGAAAAGCACTATGCAATAAGCTAAAAAGACAAAATAAGCAAGGCCAATTCAATGAACAACAAGCAGGCCTGTAGGGTCACTTTACAGGCTTATAGAAGCTTAACCATTAAGCTAGAAGCTAACTTAAGGCTGGAACCTACAAGCTTGGTTGGTGGGCTTTCCAAAAATCCAGAGTAACCTCAGTGGGACCCACTGATGAGCTCTACAAGAGCTTATCAAAGTGCTTAGCTACACTGATTACTCAGTGTAGCTGAGTGGTTGATGGTTAATTGAAGACCAAGAAAAAGCACTTAAATAAGCACAAGAGTGAGATGTGAGCTTATGCATAGTGAGCTGGCCAGATTGGCCCCTTAAAACAACAACAAGCTCACAGTGAGCTTCACTAATGAACCCTTTATGAGCTTATGAAAAATAGCTCACCCTGTGACACAGGGGAGTTTTTTGCAAATGGGGCTAAAAGAGAGCATGAAATAAGCAGTATAATAAGCTAAATAAAAATAACTAAAAATACTATAAAGAAGATGAGCAGCAAAATATGAATATCCTATAACCACAAGTTATGACAACTAATATTAAATCCTACAAAAAATTCTCAAGTTTATTCAAAAATTACCAACTAGGAAATTGACTTTTTAAAAGAACATGAAACTTTGACCAATATGAAGTTTAATCCTACTTTACTAATTGAACATGTAATATTAAGTTATGGTAAGACTGAATTAAGCTAGTCTAACATCTATTAAGCTGATATTTGATGGTTAAGGAACTTAAAAATCCCACAGTGAACAACTTATAGGGGATTAAAGGTTATTTTGACTTTTGATCAAATACCCACTGAATTTAATGGTCTAACTGAGATGTTGAGTACTTTTGTGAAGTACATCAAACAAGAACAACCCCACAAACATCCCTTACCACAGATAAATTCATAAATCCAAACACACCTTTAAGATGGCCAATTTGAGATTTTCAAAGCTAAGTACAATTTAAAACCATAAGATTGAGTTTTTATGACTTATTATGATGTAAAAGGTTATTTTAAGCACAATTATACTACTGATAACAACAGAACAAACATGAATCAATATTAAGCTAGTTATGGCAGTAGAAATGAGGTACTTAGCTACAAATGATTTCAAAGAACAAGCATTCAATATTAAGCCTTAATTGAACTGAGTTACATCACATAAGCATAAAAAAGAGAGATTATCAGTGCATAAGCACTTCTACAGTACAAATGTAAAAAGGATGAGATTGAGGCTTACAACTCTATTCAAGCCAAGATTATGGATCCAAGATCAAGTAACACTACCTACACTCCCCATGGAGTGCTCACACCCAAAATAATCCAAAATATTCATGGCTCCATCTTTATCTTTTCTTGAACACTGCCCCTTTTTTATTTATAACTATTTTTTATGTATTATTGGTAATTTCTTACTTTCAAAGAGAAACTAATTGAGACACTGAGGTGAGCTTACAAAAGCTTCACAATAAGCTTAAGTGAGCTTTGATACCAGTAATTATCAACTTTTAACAACATTAAGTAAATATTGAAAATTTCTCATGAAAATGGCATTGACTGAAATGAAAACTGAAGGACTAGAATTAAAGCTTGTAAAAGGTTTAAAATACAACAAAATTACTGATTACAAAAGTTAAAAGCTAAAAGATTAACTGGAATGGTAAAATTATACTAAGACTACAAACTACTCTCCACTACTCCTACGTAGTTCTTTTCTTATGCTTCCCTTTTGATATATATCTGACTTTTCTTGTTCCTTGTAGTCTTTGAAGACTATCCCAACACATTTGAGCCATTGATTTAGTCTGAATTGATCTTGACCTTCCAATCTTCTTTTTGGCGCCAAACGTCCATGTGGTTGCTTGGAGGATTTTCTGAGCAATTAATACTCTTTGGAATGTTGTATTGGTGGAGGGAACATAGTATGGAAGGGTAGCAGAGTTGGTGAGCAAGTTGGGGTGAAGACCAGGTGGTTTTGGAGGAGCAGTGATGGTGGTTTTGTGGAGGGAAGAGAAGTCAAACGGGGTTTGACCCGGTGTTATAACTAAGGGGGTTTATTAACGGGGGTGTTGGGTTAAGCTTTTGGGCCGGGGTGATAATGGGCTTGGTTTAGGATTTGGCTTTATATTTAGGTAGGGTTTTATAAAACAAAGGGTTTTGTTTGGTTTGTAGAAATTTAAAGCCCAAGGACCATTAATGTAAATTCTGAAAATCAAGGGACCTGAATTGTAACTTTCCCAAACTTATCCAAGGGACTTATCATGCCAAGTTTCAATAGTACAAGGACCATAAAAACATTTTTCCATTTTTGAAAACACCCGAGGACTGAAAATGTCATTTTTCAAAGTTGAGGGCCTATTTTGCCAATTTATGAAAACTTATCATCCAAGGACTAATTTTGACAACTTTTGAATTTCCAAGGACTTAAGTTGATCTTTTTCCATTTTAAAATCTTT
>LBNU01018862.1:73134-83936 GCA_014162995.1 Artemisia annua
GGGTGATGGCGGGTGGTGGCGATGGTATATTGACTAACGTTGCCTTTGTTAAAGGACTAACATTGCAAATGATGGTTGGTAAATGGACTAACATTGTCTTTGTTAAACGGTCGTTAGCAATTTTTTTGAGAAAAGGACGAAACTTACAATTTGGGCCTAACCACAAGGACGATTTATGTAATTTACTCTAACGGAAAAACCTTAATCACGTTAGTATTCACTGAATAGAACGGATTAGGCAGTTTGATACACACATTAGCAAAAGAAAAAAGTTTTTTACACAACATAGTAAAAGGTGACAAGTTCGATACATTTAGAAACAATTATCCCTAGTTTAAATCTCTTTTTAATACAGCAATATCATCATTGTATTTAGACTCATTTGCTCTATAATGTTCTAAATGTTTTTCTAACACAGACAAACCTCTTTTATGGTTAGACAAATTATAGTTAGCATCCATTAACTCTGTTGCTAGATTACTTAAAAGTTCTCTAAGTCTTTCACACTCTTTTAAAGCCTTACCAGATTTAGAACAATTTTCAATAGAATGTACCTCAGATCCAGAGAAAGCCATTAGAGCAAATTCTGTTGCCACAAGTGCAGCATCTGAAGGTGCTTCTTCCTCATCAGCTATGTAACTCCAGTCATAGCTAACACTATCAATAGCTAGCATGGCCTTTGGTTCTTCCACTGTTGGCTCCTTCTTCTTCTCCTGCTTGTACCAAGTAGATTCTCTTGGCTTTCTAGGTTTTCTGCACTCTCTGGCAAAGTGTCCCAACTTATGACATTGTCAAAACCTGCAGTTTCATTACCATTAATGGTAATTTGTTTTTCAGTCTTTTGCCAAAATTTCTTAGCCCTCATTCTAAGAAGTGCAACCTGCCACTTGATATCCATCTCTTCCATATCATCATCATCTACTTGCTCCATGTCTTCATGAGTTAAGAGTGATCCAGTGACTTAGCTTGAGATAAAAGCATAGAAGGTAGAGTCTCCAAGTCCAGCAACCTTCTTTTTAGAACTAGCAGTGGTAACATTTGTACTGACAGTGGAAACAGAAGGACCAGCAGTTGAATTGTCATCATCAGTACAATCATCAATAGAAGATGATAGAAGTGCTAAGCTACCAGAACTTGTACTTAACTTTCCAGCCTTCTTTAACCTTTGTTCAATGATTTTGAAATTATTGTAAACGTTATTGAGTTTCATTGTTTCAATCTCTAGTTTGTTTTCCCAGACAATTACATTAGTTTGAAACTCTGAAGGCAAACTTCTTAAGAACTTAAGATTAAGTCTTCCTTGTCTACCTCAATGCCAAACACAATCAACTGAGTAACAATCTTTTGAAGTCTAGTGAAGATGTTATCAATAGACTCATTGCTAGATGTAGAGAAGTTTTCATAACTCTGCTTTAACAATGTTTTCTGAGTTTTCTTGGTAGCATCATTACTACCAAAAACTGAGCAGATCTCATCAAACAATGTATTTGTTGTTGTGTACTTGCTGAAAGCAATGATTGGATCCTTGGGAAGAGTCCTTAGGAGCAAGCTTCTTGCTTTCAAATCATTCTTCTTCTGAAGCCTTTCTTCACTGGTGACTGGACCAGTATTCTGCTTCACAACATCCTTGCCATCAACTTTCTCAATAGAAGTACCAAGCTTGAATGAATCACCAAACATGATGATCGCCCTTAGAACATAATCTTGGACAAGGGAGTACTGCTCTATCATGATTCTCCACATCTCAAACTCATTAAGTTTGAGCTTTGGAAGTCTTGCTGCACCATTGGATTGATTATTTTCCATCTCCATTGCATTTGTTGAAGTGAGTAAGTTGCTTCTTTGGATCTTCTAATTCAAAGTATCAGAACCTGGCTCTGATACGTTGTGAGGATCTACAATACACTCCTTATGTTGGGTGATACTTTGAGTTAATGCTAACTAGCAAGCGGAATTTACTAGCTAACACTTAGAAGATATTTATGTATGTGATGTATGGATGTATATGAGCAATGTGAATATGAACACAGTGAATAAACAACCAAATAGCTTCAATATTATTGAGAATAATACGAGTGATCTTTTGCTTATCACTAGGGTTACAACCTTGAAGCTTTGTGAGTTACGTATATTAAATCCTAAACCTAGGACCTCCTTTTATAGGACACAAGGAGTCCTGTACAAGAAAAACTCCTTTGATACATTATTCATATCAACCTAAACGTATAAGATATACATGCAATCTATTCTATAATTATCTTAAACGTATCTTCACTTTTGATCTTCATCTTATAAGCAGTTCTAACTTTCTACATGATCAATACTAACTTTAGTTAGTACTGGTAGTGTAAATCTGCAATCAGTACCTTCTTTTGACAGAGACAGTTCCAAATGTTAAGTATAATTCCCAACAACCATCATCTCAGTCATCTACACCGCCATCCACCACCACCCACTACTATTACAACCATCCACCTTGTGTATTTTGTAAGTCACAAATTTGGTACAACTTGTAACCTCACTCAATCTGTAGTCTCTACACATCTCATCTTTGCGACACCCCCAAAATTGGGTACAGCGAAAGCATACATGTCACTGGGTGCTACTCAATTGCTATCACAACACAAGTACAAAGAACGGTTTTTACCTCAATCATTTAGAATAAAATTCATTAACAAAAAGTGTTAAATTTACATTATTAAAAAATAGTGCGAAAATAGGCTCATCGCCTTATACCTGAGAATACATGCTAAAAGGTCACCTAACACTGGTGAGTTCATAGGTTTAAACAATTATAATAGTGGACCAAGTAAATAATTTGCTATACTGGACTAAGCTGAATATAAATCTCACAATCCGCATAACCTCAACAACACAAGAATTCTAGCATCAATATAAAGGATTATATTGAAGTGACAAGTAGGGCCCTAGGTATATTTGACATTAGCCAGGTAACTCGGTATAGCAAAACCTCACTAGTAGGTCTGCTACCCTGGTCTAAGACAAATATCTGTTGCATATATCTACACTTAGCCAGTTAATACATTGTAGCAAATCAAAAAGATAACAATTGGTCCGTTAAAACGGTTTGCATATTTTCTCACCCCAAGATTTCAGTAAACAATTATAAGTAAAAGTAGGGCTATGAAACTCACATAAATACCAAATAAACACATAATACTTTCCATTAACCAAATCAAACATTTTAGCCAAACAGTCAAAACTTGAGTAAGTAATTCACGTATCCAAATAAAACATCATTGAGTTTAGTTAAAAACAAGCATGTATTCTCCCCCAAAACAATTATAAAACCAATAAAAGTAGGGGCCATGAACTTACCTTAGCCACAGCAATGCAACTACCACAACTGACATGACTAGCATCAAGAGCTAATCACAACGGTATCCGAAGGACAGACACAATGGTACGGAAACGGCGCAACCTAATATGTATATATCTATCTCACAATTACGCCTTGAAATAATAATAAAGTCTATAAAAGACAATATGTCATATTTTTCGTGGATTATTCTTATCATTACTTATGAAAAGTTAAGTATCAACGTTTCGTGTGGTGGTAAGAAAACATAGACTCAAGAACACGCACGCCAAAAGAAATAAATAATCGACACAGTCGAGAAAATACTGACGAGAACTCAAACTAACAAAGACAAACCAAATATTTATGACAAATAGCTATTCTAGTACAATAGATCAATTGGTAGTTTCGGTATTTTCACCCCTATTCTCAAATAGCTTAGAAAAGTCATTTTAGGTTTTTATAAGAAAAGTCATTGAAAATAAAGACATTAGTTTGGAATGTTTTATAAATTTCGGCGTAACCTGTCTGTTTATACAAGGTTCCCAAGTCATCGTGACTTTACCAAAAATAAATTCTCACATTACAATATTTAACAAAGTCCATGTTTCGTTATCATTCGCAATATATTAGTTTTGGCTTATTGAATATTTTATGTCTGGTCCCTGTTTAATATATTAAAGTCTTTTCGAATTTAATATATTACACTGTCTCATGTCCCAAAATGTCCAATGAATCCGTTATCTAATATCGTAAATCCGATAACGATTTAATAATTGTCCAAATGTCCAAGTCAAGATCCCAGATGTCAAGTAATAATCCAATATATATACTAGGTATAATACCTGTGCACGCACAGGGTTTTTAAAATTTCGTTTTGATTATGTATTATTATCGATTAAGAAATGAATCACTTAACATGTTTCAATTGGTTTTACTTGGTGGACTAAAAATACAAAATCATATTTATATATGTTACAATCTACCTATTATTTTAGGAGAATGCATTTGGATTAAAAATTATATTTTATTATTCAAGCAAAATCACATGATGATACTTGACTTGCATGAGATGTTAGTGATATATGCTTTTAGTTTTGCAAACCCATGTGATCAATTTACGATGTGTTGTGGTATTTCTTTTACTTATATTTTCGTTAAAATATGTAGCATATTCAGATAGCTTTGAAGATTGATTCATTCCCTTGATTATGAATAACCATCGTACCATGTTTACAATGTACTTTTTTGTTTGGAAAATTGTATTTTTATAAGTTTGCGCTATTTACTTCTCATGTTTGATCATAAAATTACCAAATTAGCATAGATGTTTACACTATAGCTTCTTTATTACATAAAGAGAACAAAAAAAATATATAATAGGTATAACTCAAATTTAATCTTACGTTTCTTTTTTAATGTATAAAAATAATTTTTCTCTGAGACCGAACTATATAAGGAAATTATAATTACTTGTATAAGTAAATTATAAATGCATGAAAAAAATGACAAAGAGTGCATTCGTAAGTCTTTTAGGATTGTTCGAATCATTACCGACCTTTCACTTTAGTGCAACGTTTTTTACAATTGGCCTAAATCATCAAGGTATAAAAGATACCCATATTTTAGACCGTTGGTTGATACTCATAGTGTTCCATGACAATCATGTGTTGATACTTAATCCTCCTCTAAAAAACGCACACAACAAATTGCATTACACTTTAGCATGTGTGATAAGATCATAAAACTGCAAAAACCATTTACATGTTACATTATAGTGAGGATAACAACAAAGTTAGTTATAACATCAAATAAGAAAAATTCAGATTAGAACTATAGGGGTGTTCGGTTATGCTTGTTATAGGTGCTTATTGGCTTATTCAATTACCATAACACAATAAGTTTATGATAAAACTATTAAGTTTTTTTTGAGAAGCTTAGTAAAAAACCTGTGAACTCACAACTATTTCTATCATAGTTTAGTGTGTTTATAGTAAAAATACAAATATTAAGTGTATAAGTTTTCAATAAAACATTAAAAAAAAAATTACTAAAAGTTGGTGTGTATGACAAAAAAAGTTAAACCATAAAAAAGGTTACTAAAAACTATCAGCTAGATAAGGCATAAGCCAAAGTTCTGTTGAGGTCTCTTTCGGATTCTATCCAGAAGCAAAAAGAGGTTAACACATAAATCATAAGTATAGAAGAATGGTTGTATCTCACATCCGTGATTACCAACTCAATAACATTATCGCAATATAGTAACGTAATAACTTGATTAAAAACTATGTATTCTTGCTTAATAATTCTCATGTACATAGTTTAATTCCTTTACAACGGCCAACTATTACGCATATATTTATTTTCATGAGTCGTTGTTATAAATAGAATCGCGTATATTTATTTTCATATCACAGTAACTCGTGCTTACCATTTGATATTTATATTCCCGTTACTAATAATTTAGCCGTATTTAATATTCAAACCCGTGTACGCATGAATTAAACTTTTAAATAGAATAACATGAGTCCTTATTTAAAAAAAAATATTCTAATGGAAGAAAGTTTAAAACTAACAATATTAAAACTAATTCGCATATTTACCAAATTTTGTAATTTTAATGGATGAAAGTCTAAAAATTAATACTAATACTCATGTAATTTTAAACAAAGTTAATATTATAAAGTATAAGGGGTACAAAGTGTAAGGGGTTATTTGTGTTTTTTCTAAAGTTATTAAAAAACATGGAAACTTGTAATTTTACACTTAGCTCTATATAATTTATTTAAAATTCAACCACTAAAGTTTTATTAATTACTTCCTCTTTTTTTAAGTTTTTGTTTTCATAAATTTGACACCTATATTTTTATGCATTTTTTTTCTTAACCAAATTTCTCCACCAAATTTATTAAGTTTGACCAAAATCAATTTAATTTTGACTTTCTATTGACCAATCATATTGCTCGATTTCGCCTACGTGGCAAAATCGAGCTCTCCTATTGGTCTAATTTTTTTTTCAATGAGAAGGGTTTTGCAAAAACACTCCGAAATGATGTAATTCTTTTATTATATAAAAGATTCCATTGAGCAACTATTTAGTTCCGTATTCAAGTATCAATTCTAAGAGTTAACCGAAACGTACCAATAGAACACCAAATGTCAAAACAAATAAAAGATGTTATTTTGATATATATTACAACACTTAAATAAAATTTTGACACAAAAAAATACACCCTTAGTTTATGGGCTTTGGCCCGGCTTAAAACCAAACGCACCTTAATAAAATTTAAGTTCTTATTAGCCAAATTAATCCAACCCAACACACCCTATGGATTATTAACACAGACGCACCCAATTTTTTACACGAGACAAACGGACACCCTCATTCCTTACTACTCTAACCCGAGAACCAAAAATAAACGCATCCATTTGACTTGACTCAAAAGAACAAGCACACCCTATACGGGTCGTCTGGCAGCTCAAAACAAAACCATCACACCCTTGTGGGTGGTTTTCGTGAACCATGTCTAAAGCAATCGCACCCTAACTGCTGAATTCACAAACACGAACATTTACACAAACGCAACGTACACTCAATGGTTTGAATCTGATTCGAGACACCACCAAACTAGAACATAACCCTTTGCCAAAATAACGACGCAAAACCAATTCCAAAATTGAACCAAACAATATCAACAACAATAATAACGACATCAATAGGCTCAAATAAATAATCCAAACACCAAGTCATGACTAAAACCGGGTCAAGCCGAACTCAGTCGAGTTTAACCCGACCCGTAAACAAACGAGGATCACAAATCCAAACACCTCATTTTAATCCATTTCTAAACAAACGAGGATCACCACATGAACTCTTTCAAAATGTTTTTAAATCCGGTTATAATCCATTTTTAATCCATTTCTAATCCACGAAAATGTTAACACATATATATATATATATATATATATATATATATATATATATATATATATATATATATATATATATATATATATATATATATATACTCAGTTTTAAAGCCAATAGGTGGTGGTGACGCGTGCTTACCAAACACCAAGAAGAGAAAAAGAGAAGAAAGTGATAGTGGTAACGGTGGTGGCGTGGTGACGGCATGGCGGCTTTACGGCAATCAACCCCTAATCCAACTTTGTGGATGTTTTGTGGAATATTTCTTTGTGGCCCTAGCATTACTCTTAATAAAGTATGCAGTTATGCACAAGCATTTTCTCTATAAGTAATTTCTAAAGGAATTTTCGTCACTAACACATTTTAATGCAACTGATATAAACGAAAATAAACACATATTTTACTATTTTACTGTTTCATTCACATAATAATCATTTAATACGAACTAACGTACCTTGTAAACGGACATGAAATCATGATCCGAGTTCCGATCACCGATCCCTAAATCCGGCCTATCCTCTCCGAACTCCTTCAAAATCGCGACCTTCTTCCACTTGCCAACCAAAACCCCGGGCTCCTTCACAAACCCGGTAGCTCTTTTCGTCTTCATATTCACCTCAATCTCGGTCCCTAGCACTTTCTCACCACCCAAATACTCCTTCACAAAAGCATCAACCATGACAACAGGATTCGCAGTCACGACAACTTTTTTCACACACCTATCAAACACTTCAAAGCTATCACTCCTCACATCGGATGCATAAAACCTAGGCAACACTGCACGTGAAGCCAACTCAATGTCTCGAACTTTAAGTCCAGCAAAAGATATGTATATGAGTATTTTAATAGCTAGAGCTTCTGATACTAATATGTACGCGAATGCGACTACGGGGAATGAAAGTAGCAAAATAAGGCCACGGAAGAGACTCCCGGCTTCGATAGCTACTAGCATGTAGTATGGAAAAGCCGATCGTTTGAGTAGGGTGCCATCGAGGTCTGCCGCGATAGAGCGATGTTTGATGGTTGAGAATTCGCATTTTGAGATTGGTGGGAAGGTGTTTGTGTTGGTTTCGGGTTTTGGTAACGACATTTTTTAAGGACGATAAGTGTTTTTTGTGAGATGTAAGGTGAAGTGAAGTGTTGAGGTTTAGGTTTTTAATGTGTAGTGGGGTGAGTGTGAAATGACCAAAATGGGGTTTACGTAGTTGAGAGGTTTAAATGCATTGGTTGAAAAAGTTGACTAGTTCTGAGTTATTGTCTTTTTCTTTTTTATTTTTTTTAATCTTCTGTTGTTTGTGTATTTTTGAAAATAAATGTTGTATTGTTAAGGAGCAGTAAATTAAAACGCGTTTTACTAGTAGTTATCACAATTTACGCTGTAACATATATAGATCGATGTGTTTGTCAGTATGTGCATATTCATTTTTTCCGTGCTTTTAGAGTGTGTAATTATTTATCAATTTTATCGCACTTTTATAAATATGTTTAAATGTGGTACAGCTGCATTTATAAGCCAAAAAAAATATTATAAATCATGATATTTTTCATATTTTTAATTGCATATAAAGAGGTCCACACTAATTAGTGTATACAACTCTAAAGTTTTGATCACACTTGAAGTGTGGAACTCAATTTTATCATATCATATCTTTTCAAGTAAGGGTGAATGTGAAAAAATTGAGCGTGATATATTGACATTCACACTTGAAAGCAGGATAGAGTCAGAAAAGTATGGTCGAAAGAGTAAACTTTAACAATCTTTAAAAATGTACTACAAATCGATTTGTTAGAGGCACAAATTACAAAAGTAGTCAAATACTTTAGAAAATCTACGCTACAAATGTTTTTCACTAGGTAAGCACATTGGCCCCTTCTATCTCCGCCTTTGCTTTAAAGCGTGAACAAATTTATATTTAATTTGCACCAACATATAAGTATGAAATTTGTTTTCTTACAAATTTTTGTTAAAATATGATAATATATCACGTTTATAACCGTTATAAATTTATTAACATTATAAGTGTGGAATTTAATAAAAGTATTAAAAGTGCGTCGAAAAATTGTAAATTAATGACATACTTGTTGTAGTGTTGTTAGTACAATTTTCTTAAGATCATTTAATTTTTGAGTAGAAGTTATTTAAGTTTAATGCTTCATTTTTTAACGACAATTTTATTAACACCCTAGTAAAGAGTTAGTGAAAAGAGATTACAAAGACGAGAAAAGGGTGTTTCGAGGGTTTGAAAACCATTCTAACTCAATTTCAAAATAAAATGATGATCAACGATGTCTTGATATTGTCATGCCAAATATGCTGATTGTAAAAAGACTTATTTTATGTTCATGTTATGACTTTTTATATTTAATGTTAAAATGGTATGAATCTTATATAATAACTATATATATAAGTAGGTAAGAAGTTAACCTAAAAAGTTATAAAGTAACTATAAATTACATCAATTAGTTTAATCAACCCGGCGTGTAATGTATTAATGCTTGATAGAAAATTGATTCTAATGACTAATATTTCATATAAAAAACATGGCTAACAAATACTACAATAGATATATATGTATAAACTTGTTAAATTCTCATAAACCAAACAATAAGTTCCAACATATTATAAATACAGACAATGACAAATATAAAGGCCATATGCGTATATAGTAATCCTCTATTAACCCCTCGCAGTTGAAGCGAGAGATGATCGGAAGCTCAAACTTACGTGAAACTCACATATCACTAACAATTTCAAGTCCACTGGAACCATTGCTACATTACAAATGCATGCACGTCATCACTACTACAAAAAATGGTGCTACCCATCGAGTTTTTCCTCGGTCAAAATTCTATGGAAACATCTCACGGATTTGCCACGAGTTACACACTAATTTGTTGACCAAGTTTCTATGAAAAAGCGCAAATTTCTCACGAATTAACTACAAATTACCGACCAATTTCATTGACCAAAATTTCCAACCTAATTCCGACGGATTTCCCACATATTATCGACGATCAAAAGTCTATGAGAAATACGCAAGTTAATTACCCACAGGTTTCCCACATATCACTAACAATTTCAAGTCCACTGGAACCATCGCTACATTACACACGAATTTTGCGCATATTGTCATCGAATAAATATCTATGGGAAATCCATTGGTAATTTTCCCACTTAGTAACCACATATTTGAGAAATTCGTTGGAACCTATGGGAAATCCGTTGATAACTTTGCACGGATTTCCCACAAAAATATCTTTTTGTTTTTTGTATGTGTTGGCATAAATATTACGATATTTAATCTAAACATCCTCTTCATGTTTTGATGATGACAAAGATGTAAGTTACAACACATAACGTAAAGTGTTTAAGTTACTTGTTTACACAAATCATCTATGCATTCATACGTCAACGTCTCTCGACATCTCAACGTCTCGAGTATGCTTCAACAATCACTTAAGGTATGTATAAACAAATGCCTAATACATTTTATGATCAAAGGGATATTTATTTAGACATTACAAATTTTATAAAATGTTATAAACATTTTATAT
>LBNU01018864.1:2065-20001 GCA_014162995.1 Artemisia annua
ATAAAGTTGAAGATTCATCTAATGAGGTGAGACAAAGTTTGTCTCTAGATGATTGATCCATCTTCATAACATACGCGTTGTTCTTAAGAACACCTTTGGCTATGGTTATGCCGTCTTTAAGTATTTTACTTCCATTTTCACTAAAAAGGACATTATACTTTTTGCGGCAAAGTTGACTAATACTAAGGAGATTAAAACCTAGATTATCAACATGAGCAACATCATCTATAGAAAGGGAGTTGTTAGAGATTGTACCTTTTCCGATGATTTTGCATTTAGCTTTGCTACCAAAAGCGACATTACACATTTTTGATATGTTGAAAAGAGGCTTTTGTTACCCGTCATGTGCCTTGAACAACCACTATCTTTGATCCATTCATCCGGTTCTAAACTAACTTTGAAGCACACCTATTTTATGAAAAACACTCAAACGTTTGGTCCCCAATATCTCATGGGTCCATTTTGGTTAAGCATACCATTAATTTGATCCATGTATGGAAATGGAATAAATGAGTTCCATGACATGCAATTTGGAGTTTGGTAATGTCTAGGAGTGTTTTAGTTCCAAACATGTTGGTAGTTTGGTCGTGTGTTGTAGTTACTCTTTGGAAAGGGGCGTTTGGGAATAGGAGTCTTAGGTCTAGGTTGAGTAGATTTAGCTCTAAATTCATTTCTACCAAGTCCTACTCCAACTTTGATAGCTGGTTTTAGTTTTGTTTCATTTGTACTAGTTTTGGACTTGTTTGCGACTTTAACAAATTTAGTACGATCCGGCATAGAAAGAAACTGTTTTGCTGCAGACCCTGCGGAACCTTTGGGTTCAACGGGTGGAACCCTATTTTGGGTTCCGTCTGGTCCGTGGGAACCTGTAGCAATTTTTTTAGTTTCTTGTACTTTCTCATCTTGTTTCGTTTGACTCTTTGACGTTTCTAATTTCATGCAACCTAGTCCTGTTTTATCAAACGGTGACTTTTGAAGTTTCATTATTTCGTCCGCACAAGAAATACTTTTATCAAATCTTTTGAACTTTGTGGTTTGTTTTATTAGATCATTTTGAGTAATTCTAAGTTTCTCAACTTTTAGTTTAAGCTCTTCACATGATTTACACAATGTGTTAATATCTTTACTCTTTTCTAACCTCTTAGCTTTTTCTTTTAATTCATAAACTTCATTTTCTAAAAACTCCTTTTTAGTTTTCAAAAATTTATTTTTGTTTATGATTTTTAAGCTTAGTTCACAAAGTTTGTTATATTCTTTTTGTAAGGTGTCATTATCAATAGAAGAACAAGATGAGTCGGAGTGTACCTCATTTGAGTCATGAGCCATAAGAGCAATTTCGTCATTCTTTGGCTCCTCGTCATCTTCTTCATAATCACTCCAAGTACCACTTACAAAAGCTTGTTGAGATTTACTTTTGGGTGGTTTTGGACATTCTCCTATGAGGTGACTTGTGTCTCCACACCTAAAGCATTTCCTTTCAACCTTTCCTTTCTTGTCACCACGATCTTTTCGGAAGGTTTTCTTGTCATCTTTAGGTTGCCTTACAAACTTCCCTCGTCTACGAAAGAACTTCTTGAAATCTCTAACAGCCATGGCGTATTCTCCATCGTCACTATCCGAACGAGATTCTTCATCATCACTTGATTGAACTCTAGCCTTCAAGGCAATGGACTTGACCTTTTCTTTCTTGCCCTTGACTATTTCCGAATCTTTTTCCATAACCATTTCATGAACTTTGAGGTTACCAATTAGCTCGTCAAGTGACATGCTTGAAAGATTCTTGGATTCTTCAATTTCCGTCACTTTTGCTCTCCATTTTGGATGGAGTTCTCTAAGAAATTTCCTGACAAAGTTCTTGCTACAAAAAGATTCGTCAAGTGCTTTAAGTGAAGTAATAATAGTGTTAAACCTAGCAAATGCACAATCAATAATCTCATCTTCGGGAATAGAAAATTGTTCATATTGTTGAATGAGAAGATCAATTTTGTTATCCTTAACTTGTGAGTTTCCTTGATGAGTTACTATTAAAGATTGCCAAATTTCTTTAGCGGTTTTACACATAAAGACTCTTTCATATTCTTTCTTAGGCAAAGCATTATATAACATCATTTTAGCTTCATTATTCTTAGCAATCAATTTCTTTTGATCTTCATCTTTAGTGTTTGTAACTATATTATCACCATCAACAATTATAAACCATAAATCTATATCTTTAGATTTCACGTAAGTTTCAAATCGGTTTTTCCAATAGATAAAACCATTTGCTTCAAAAAGTGGTGGTCTTTGCATAGATTGCCCTTCTTTGTAATTTTCAAAATCCATGGATCGTTTCAAGTTTTAAAACACAATATATTTTAAAAGCTTGAGTAACGTAGCTCTTGATGCCAATTGTGGAAAACTAGAAGGGGGGTTGAATAGTTTACCGGTTTTTAGTCTAATTATCTTTTGAAACTTTCCGTTTAATCAAAGATATAAACACAAAGACAATAAGTAATATGCAAGTGTAACGAAAGAAACGATCAAACCATGACACGATTGTTTATCGTGGTTCGGCTACAAGGAACTCTATTTTCCTTGCCCTACGTCCACGCCCCGAGTATCCAACTCGAGAGTTTCTTTCACTAGTCAACAAGCTCCTTTCACCGGCGGAGAAAACCTTACACGTCGCTTACAAGTTTACCGACACTAAGCTAGATGTCGAGTTCTTTTACAAGGGTACAACCACTCCCGTTTAGTTCTTTACAAGGGTACAACAACTCCCGTCACACTATGTATTTTAAGGACTAAAATACTAACCGATCACAACTTAAAACACACAATCAAATGAAGTGTAAACTACACAAAGTCTACACGATGCTAAGCTAACAAGTCTTGCAACGTTGTGTTGAATACTTGTAACTTAATATGCACTTGTGAACTTCTTTGCTACAAAAGAATCTTCACAACAATGAGATGTTAAAGGGTTAGATGAAAGATATGAATGTGTATGTGCAAAGTATAATGAGAAGTGATAAAAAGAAAATTCTAACAAATGGCTTGGTATTTATAGCAAAACATCCAGCAGGTCTGGCGGATACGGCGGAACCCTCAGAAGGGTTCCGCCCGTGTACCACGAGGGTTCCGCCAGGTCTGACAGTGTGTTTTGCAATAACTTACCAAACCAACCAAAGTCACATCAACTAAATATTAGTCAAACACAAAACTTTGTGTAAGAAAACTATGGAGAGTCAAACACACAAAACTTGTGTAAGAAACCTATGGTGAGTCAAACACACAACCTTTCCTTAAATGTATGTTGACAAAACTTACCATAAATGGGATGTGACATTTCTATTTTAAGAAATATAAAAATGTTGTGTTTTATATGAAATGTAAATGTAGCAAATGTCTAGTTATGCAAGACTTTAAACTAAAATCATGTTTTACTAAAAACTAAAGTTTATACTTTGTCATTAACAAAACTTAGCAAAGATCGTAAAATATAAATAACGTTTTTAGGCGATATTTGTATTAACAATCTCCCCCTTTTTGTTGATGACAAAACATAAACTTTGTTTTTAAGTAACTCACAAATTTTAGTGTTAAGACTTAAAAAAAATGTTATATCAAACTTGTTTTACTTAATTGATGAAAATCATTTTAAGTTACTAAGTTTAGATAACTTTCTCCCCCTTTTTGTCGAAACAAAAAGAAGAGTAGCGTAGCGGAACTATGCACTTACTCCCCCTTGGTCGATACTCCCCCTAAAAGGAGTGCCAAGTTGGGAAATATGGATTTTGAACCTACAAAAAAATGGTTAGTTGGTGATAATGATACATAATCAAGCATGTACTCACCACATATTATGAGAATATAATCAACCATAATCACAACTCATATATGATCAACCAATAATGAAAATAAGATAGTAGTAGAAGATATCATTCCAAGTAAAATTTTGACTTTCAAAAAGTCAATAGACAAGAAATGAAAATACACCCCTACTTCTAAAGAAACTAAAAATAAAGTTAAAAATAACCAAGAAATAAAAGAAAAATAAAATCCTACTTCTATAAGTAGAGGACTTCAAACACTTCCTAAAATGGGGCAAAAGGCCTCCAAAAGGGCTCTAGGATTGGTTTGGATGGGAAAGAGCATCCAAACGTTCTAGGATGTGTTGTATAGCGAAGCGGGTCTCATCTTGAAAATGGTGAAGCAACATCTCGATGCTTTCACCTATTTTGACCATTTGCTCACATTGTGAGCAAGCATGGTGATGAGTGGGTGGAAATGGGTCATTAGATGATGGTGGTGGAGGTAGGTTGGTTTTGGTTTCTTGGTTGGAGGATGGGTTTGAAATGGATTCAAGCAATGTGGTTTGCAAGTCCATTGCTTGATGAAGGTTGTTTTCGACCATTCTTTGAATTTCCTCATAAGAAGGAAGAAAAGACTCAAATAGTTGGGGTTGTGAATGTGGTGGACTTGGGTGATCATGATTTTCAAAGTTTGGTTCTCCATATAGAGGGCCATGGATGTCTTTGAAAATAGGGTGAAACAACAATGGTTTAGGTTGGTTGAAGGCTTGTTGTGGTGGTGGAATTTGATCAAAAGGCTCATTGTGGTCAAACAATGAGCTTGGTTTTTCATTTGTCAAAGGTGGTGGATTTGTTGATCTAGGTGGAAGATCATTAAGATCTTGGACAAATGGATGTGGTGATGTTGGAGGAGACCCAAATAACTCCATTGGTTCAAGTTGAGGTAGTGTTGATGGTGATGGAGTTTTGGATGTTTGGATTGGTGCACTTGGTGGAGTTGGGTCAATGGGTGATTTTGTTGGTGGTGGAGTAGTGAGCTCATTTGCTCCTTTGGGTGATGGAGTTGGGGATGCAAGGTTTAAAAAGTGTTCACTTTTGATGGGTGAAGAGAATTCATCCGAAGATGAGGAGCTTAGGTTGATGGTTTGGTGTGAGCAAATTGGTTTGACACTAATTCGTGCCGTTCTCCGAATGGGTCGAGGTGGTTGAGAGGTGATTGTTGACTTCGTCATTGTCAAGGTTGTGGTTTATAGTCTTAAGAGAAGGGATTTTGATGGTGATGGTGTGATTTGAGGTGTTCTAAGATGGTTATATTTATAGGGTGGAAGAGATGTTGGAGGTAGTGTTTGGATTTGATGTTTGGCCATAGGAATTTTGAGGTTTGTAATGATTTGGGTGAGTAATGAAGGTTGTCAAATCAATTGGAAGTCAATCCAATGGAGGTGATGGAGTAAGAAGACAAAGATTTGCACTAAATGCTTAGTGGTCTTGTCAAAATGGTTGGGTGAATATGTTTCACGGATTGGAAGGATCCTTTGGGAAGGTTCCTTCCTTTATGTGTGAGGGTTCCTTGAGGTGGTTATGATTTAATTTGGTTTTTGGCGGGAAAGGGATTCCTATTGGTTTTAGAATCTTAGAATACTCCTAATGATGTTATAAACTAATAGGGAATGAGTTTCTAACATATAAGGTTGATTTGAGGAAGTTTGGATTTCTAAAATTTTGAAAACGAATAAAAATTTCCAGGTGAACTGACGGAACCTTCGGACTACACGGGCGGAACCCATCTGAGGGTTCCGCGGAATCCGTTGGGCCATTTCTGGGTTGCCCAGAAATTTACACTGGCGGAACCCTTCTGAGGGTGCCGCCAGTTCCGCCAGACCCTTAAATAATGGCAGTCCACTATTTTGACCCGCAAGACGATTTTCAAATTTTCCGAAAACTCTTAAAAGTGAAAATATAATTCATATCTGGTTAGGAAATGCAAAAATTGGACATGTAAACACGCATACGGTTGGACTTTGACCGGGGGCTAGCGAATTTCACTATACTTAGTGAAATTTTTCATAAACTTGAAAATTTGACAACATGCCAAATGTTGTCATCCTGCATCAAAGTTAGTTCATACATGTTCCAAATTGTACCAAATATCCTACCAACACATAAAAACATAACACACATTGTTCAAATGACCAAATTGTTCAAATAGCACCTAGTGCCAAACACTCCTACACACCCGCTCTCATTGACGGTCAATCTTCTTCTTGAGCTTGCCAAGGAACCTCCCGATGTTCTTGAACATCCCCTTCGTTTGCTTGAACTCCGCCGACTCATTAGGAATAGTTGGAAGTTGTGAAAGGTATTCTAGAGGTGGAAGCCTAGAGTTGGGCAAAGTCTCATCTTCACTCATTGAAGATGATGATGATGAGGTAGGAGGATGAGGGCGTTTGCCTTGGGTTTTGTAGACTCTCTTATCACTAAGTGGGACAAATGTGTGTGGGATGAGAGAGTAGTCTAGGCGAAGACCTCTAGGAGTTGGAGGAATGGGGGAGATGAACCTAAAGAGACGGGTCAAGAGCATTCCATACGGCATAGCCGTTGTGCCTTGCACGGGAATGTCGGCCATTCTCTTGGCCATGTAGTAGGCAAGGTTGAAGGGTTGCCTAACGGACAAGGAGTACATCATGTAGCAAAGGCAAACATTGATATGATCCCGGTTTCCTAGAGTGCTAATGACATTGGCTCTAAGGACTTCCTCCCATTTCTCGAATTGGGGCTTGAGTTCATTGAGTTCCATTCCATATGGATCCTTGTTAACCTCATTTCCCGAACGGGTTCTCCTAGTGGTGGTGGTCCTAATGAAGAGGTGGTCACGAAGTACATCTTTTGACACAAGAGGTGTATCATAGGGATGAATGCGGTCAATGAGCGTGTCAAGAGTTGAGAGGGTATGCTTGTCGGTGTAGATGCAAGTACCACGGTTTGGGACACCTAGGATTTGAGCAAACTCATCTAGGGTGAAGGAGTAAGGATGGCCACTAGCCGAGAAATTTATAGACATACGTCCATAATCATCGGAGGAGAGGTTGACGGAAGCATAGAACTCTAGAATGAACCTAGGACAAATAGGCTCGTTTATCTCTAAGAGACAATCAAAGTTAATGGCCGCAAATTCGGCGGGTAGGTTTGTTCCGGCTAGGAAGGATGGGTCGATGGTTCTACCCTCATGGACATATCTCTTTTCTAGGGCTTTGAAGATGTTGATTTGGTTTTCGGTAAGGCCTTTGGTTTTGTGGTGTTTTGGAAGGTACTTAATGGTGTCTTTGTGATCGTAATGAGTCACGGGAGGCATGATGATTCCTAGAAAAATAAAATATCACATTTTAGTCTATGTTAACGACTATTGCAATGTAGATTTTCTAGTGTGTGCCTATATGAAAACCATGTGGAGGTGCGGTTATCTTGACTCATTTTGATGCTCAAAACGTTTTTATAGTGCAAGTTTTGTTATAAAACAAAAGATAACCCAAACGCTCCTAGTTCAATGTAGCTTCGTTTGAATGTACCCGAAAATACATATTGGTTATGTATTCCCTTTAGCATTCAAGAGACATTATGCAAGTGATGTTTTAAACATAACGTTTTGATTTTGTATTCACAATGTGAGACGAAAAAATATTTGTCCTATTTGTGAGAAATTTTTGCAAGAATTTGACATGGGGTGTTTTAGTAAACATGTTAATAGTTTATAAGAATGCAATTCCTAACTATGGGAAACATGATTAGTTTTGTTTAACACCTAAGTTTCTACATTAATTTCTCAAGTTAATGCATAACCCCAAGTTTTTGATTTTGTGCAAAAATAGAATTCCTAGACTCAGATCAGGAGTGTAATTATGTTTAGGATACTTACAATGATGATTAGAGAGCAATGAGGATGGTTTCAGGATCAAAAATTCGTGGGTGAGGATGAGTGAATAGTGGCAGTTTGGAAATGATGGGTGGAAAGGGGTGTTTGGTTTAATATAAACAAATAAAAAGTTCTGCAGGTCGGCGGATACGGCGGAACCAAAAAGGGGGTTCCGCCCGTTGGGTCGCAGGGTTCCGCCGACTCTGCTGAAAAAAAAAATTATTTATTTGTTTTGGTTTTTGTGATTTTTGTCTAATGTTTAGAACTACAATGTGGGTTCCATGAGTCCTAAGCCTAACCTAAGAAGGTTAAAGGGTTCTCGTTTGAGAGGTTTTGTGAGAATGTCGGCTATGTTGTCTTCGGAAGAAACTTTCTCGATTGAGATGTTTCCTTTTTGGATGTTGTCACGAAGAAAGTGATGACGGATTTCGATATGTTTGGTTCGGGAATGTTGGACGGGATTTTTACTAAGATCTATGGCTCCTTTGTTGTCGCAAAGGATGGAGATGTCGTTTAGTTGAATTCCGTAGTCGACAAGAGCTTGCTTCATCCAAAGAGCTTGTTGACATGCCTTTCCGGCCGAAACGTATTCGGCTTCCGTTGTTGAGATAGCGAGAGCCGTTTGCTTCTTAGAGAACCATGAGGTGAGACAATGTCCAACAAAAGTACAAGTACCACTTGTGCTTTTTCTATCAACATAGTCACCGGCATGATCCGAGTCGGCATACACTATGGTGTCCATTCCCGTTCCTTTGGGATACCATAATCCTAAGTGTGTAGTGCCCTTAATGTATCTAAAGATCCTTTTAACGGCTTCAAGATGAATTACTTTAGGATCTTCTTGAAAACGAGCACATAGACAAACACTAAACATAATGTCGGGTCTACTAGCCGTTAGGTAAAGTAGACTTCCAATCATACCCCTATATTTAGTGCTATCTACGGATTCACTTTCCTCATCCTTGATAAGTTTAGTTTCCGTGGACATGGGTGTTTTGATTGGTTTAGAATCTTCTAATCCAAATTTCCTAAGCATGTCCCTAATATACTTAGATTGGTTAAAGAAGATACCATCTTCTAGTTGTTTGATTTGGAGTCCTAGGAAAAAGTTGAGTTCTCCCATCATACTCATTTCAAACTCGTCATGCATGATTTTTGAGAAATCAACGCATAATTCTTGACAAGTTGATCCGAATATAATGTCATCAACATAGATTTGGACTATGATAATATGTGAACCTTTCTTTTTAGTGAAGAGAGTATTATCAACTAAGCCCATGGTATACTTATGGTCAACTAGGAAGGTTTTAAGTCGATCATACCATGCTTTTGGAGCTTGCTTAAGTCCGTATAAAGCCTTTTTAAGTTTGTAAACGTGATTTGGTTTTTCAAAATCGGTGAAGCCCGGTGGTTGAGAAACATATACTTCTTCATTTATAAACCCGTTTAGGAATGCACTTTTGACGTCCATTTGAAAGAGTTTAAAATTGTGTGCGCATGCATATGCAAGTAAAATTCTAATAGACTCGAGCCTAGCTACCGGAGCAAACGTTTCATCGTAGTCTATGCCTTCTTGTTGATTATAACCTTGTGCTACTAGCCTAGCTTTGTTTCTAGACACTACACCATTTTCATCCATTTTATTACGAAAGACCCATTTTGTTCCAATTATTGTTTGACTCTTTGGTTGAGGAACTAATGTCCAAACATCATTCCTAACAAATTGGTTTAATTCTTCTTGCATGGCTATTACCCATGACTCATCTTTTATTGCTTCATTTATGTTTTTCGGTTCAATGGTTGACACGAAACAAAAGAAGTTGCTTTCATTTTGAACTTTTGATCTTAGTGTTCTTTCGTTAATGTTTCCTATGACACTATCTAATGGATGACTTTTAGATTCTTTGACATTGACAATTTCTTTGTTTAATAGTTCATCTTCCTTGTCATTATCTAAGATCTCTTGACTTTCTATTGCTTGACTTTCAACTAAGTCATCATCTACCAAAGGTGATGTCTTAGAGGGAGGTGGACTCTCGTCAAATGTTACGTTCAACGATTCCTCGACTCTTAAGGTTTCTTTGTTTAAAACAATGTAAGCTTTACTACTTTGTGAATATCCAAGAAACACACCTTCATAAGACTTTGGGTCAAATTTGGTGAGATAATCCTTTGTGTTAAGAATAAAACATTTACTCCCAAATACTCTAAAATAACCTAGTGTAGGCTTTTTACCTTTATAAAGTTCGTATGGAGTTTTGTTTAAAAATGGTCTTATTAAGACACGATTTAAAATATAAGTTGATGTGTCAACGGCGTTACACCAAAACTTTTGTGGAATATTTTGTTCATTAAGCATTGTTCTACTCATCTCTTGAAGTGTTCGGTTTTTACGTTCTACTACACCATTAGATTGAGGGGTACGTGGAGCCGAAAAGTTATGAGTTATACCATTTTTATCACAAAAGTCTCCAAATTGAAATTCATTATCAAATTCACGACCATGATCCGTTCTAATAGACACAATGCAAGTTCCTACTTGATTTTGAATTTTCTTACTTAGAATTTCAAATTGATCAAAAGCTTCGTTTTTACTTTTCAAAAATTTTGTCCAAGTATATCTTGAATAATCATCTACTATTACCAAAGTATAGAAGTTACCTCCATAACTTTGTATAGCGGATGGACCGAACAAATCCATATGCAAAAGTTCTAGACACCTAGATGTGGACACCATGTTTTTAGCCTTATGGCTACTATGAACTTGTTTACCGACTTTGCAAGCATCACAAAAGTGTTGGTCATATTTCAACTTAGGTAGGTTTCGAACTAAGTCTTTGGAGGAGAGGTTTTGGATAAGTCTCATGTTAGCGTGTCCTAAACGTCTATGCCATAAAGTTGAAGATTCATCTAATGATGCGAGACAAAGTTTGTCTCTAGATGTTTGATCCATCTTCATGACATATACGTTGTTCTTAAGAACACCTTTGGCTATGGTTATGCCATCTTTAAGTATTTTACTTCCATTTTCACTGAAAAGGACGTTATACTTTTTGCGGCAAAGTTGACTAATACTAAGGAGATTAAAACCTAGATTATCAACATGAGCTACATCATCTATAGAAAGGGAGTTATTAGAGATTGTACCTTTTCCGATGATTTTGCATTTAGCTTTGCTACCAAAAGTAACATTACCTCCATCACATTTTTGATATGTTGAAAAGAGGCTTTTGTTACCCGTCATGTGCCTTGAACAACCACTATCTTTGATCCATTCATCCGGTTCCAAACTAACTTTGAAGCACACCTATTTTATGAAAAACACTCAAACGTTTGGTCCCCAATATCTCATGGGTCCATTTTGGTTAAGCATACCATTAATTTGATCCATGTATGGAAATGGAATAAATGGGTTCCATGACATGTAATTTGGAGTTTGGTAATGTCTAGGAGTGTTTTGGTTCCAAACATGTTGGTAGTTTGGTCGTGTGTTGTAGTTACTCTTTGGAAAGGGGCGTTTGGGAATAGGAGTCTTAGGTCTAGGTTGAGTAGATTTAGCTCTAAATTCATTTCTACCAAGTCCTACTCCAACTTTGATAGCTGGTTTTAGTTTTGTTTCATTTGTACTAGTTTTGGACTTGTTTGTGACTTTAACAAATTTAGTACGATCCGGCATAGAAACAAACTGTTTTGCTGCAGACCCCGCGGAACCTTTGGGTTCAACGGGCGGAACCCTATTTTGGGTTCCGTCTGGTCCGTGGGAACCTGTAGCAATTTTGTTAGTTTCTTGTGCTTTCTCATCTTGTTTCGTTTGACTCTTTGACGTTTCTAATTTCATGAAACCTAGTCCTGTTTTATCAAACGGTGACTTTTGAAGTTTCATTATTTCGTCCGCACAAGAAATACTTTTATCAAATCTTTTGAACTTTGTGGTTTGTTTTATTAGATCATTTTGAGTAATTCTAAGTTTCTCAACTTCTAGTTTAAGCTCTTCACATGATTTACACAATGTGTTAATATCTTTACTCTTTTCTAACCTCTTAGCTTTTTCTTTTAACTCATAAACTTCATTTTCTAAAAACTCATTTTTAGTTTTCAGAAATTTATTTTTGCTTATGATTTTTAAGCTTAGTTCACAAAGTTTGTTATATTCTTTTTGTAAGGTGTCATTATCAATAGAAGAACAAGATGAGTCGGAGTGTACCTCATTTGAGTCATGAGCCATAAGAGCAATTTCGTCATTCTTTGGCTCCTCGTCATCTTCTTCATAATCACTCCAAGTACCACTTACAAAAGCTTGTTGAGATTTACTTTTGGGTGGTTTTGGACATTCTCCTATGAGGTGACTTGTGTCTCCACACCTAAAGCATTTCCTTTCAACCTTTCCTTTCTTGTCATCACGATCTTTTCGAAAGGTTTTCTTGTCATCTTTAGGTTGCCTTACAAACTTCCCTCGTCTACGAAAGAACTTCTTGAAATCTCTAACGGCCATGGCGTATTCTCCATCGTCACTATCCGAACGAGATTCTTCATCATCACTTGATTGAACTCTAGCCTTTAAGGCAATGGACTTGACCTTTTCTTTCTTGCCCTTGACTATTTCCGAATCTTTTTCCATAACCATTTCATGAACTTTGAGGTTACCAATTAGCTCGTCAAGTGACATGCTTGAAAGATCTTTGGATTCTTCAATTGTCGTCACTTTTGCTCTCCATTTTGGATGGATTGCTCTAAGAAATTTCCTGACAAAGTTCTTGCTACAAAAAGATTCGTCAAGTGCTTTAAGTGAAGTAATAATAGTGTTAAACCTAGCAAATGCACTATCAATACTTTCATCTTCGGGAATAACAAATTGTTCATATTGTTGAATGAGAAGATCAATTTTGTTATCCTTAACTTGTGAGTTTCCTTGATGAGTGACTATTAAAGATTGCCAAATTTCTTTAGCGGTTTTACACATAAAGACTCTTTCATATTCTTTCTTAGGCAAAGCATTATATAACATCATTTTAGCTTCATTATTCTTAGCAATCAATTTCTTTTGATCTTCATCTTTAGTGTTTGTAACTATATTATCACCATCAACAATTATAAACCATAAATCTATATCTTTAGATTTCACGTAAGTTTCAAATCGGTTTTTCCAATAGATAAAACCATTTGCTTCAAAAAGTGGTGGTCTTTGCATAGATTGCCCTTCTTTGTAATTTTCAAAATCCATGGATCGTTTCAAGTTTTAAAACACAATATATTTTAAAAGCTTGAGTAACGTAGCTCTTGATGCCAATTGTGGAAAACTAGAAGGGGGGTTGAATAGTTTACCGGTTTTTAACTTAATTATCTTTTGAAACTTTACGTGTAATCAAAGATCTAAACTAAAGACAATATGTAATATGCAAAGATAAAGAAAGAAACGATCAAACCACAACACAAGTGTTTATCGTGGTTCGGCTACAAGGACTCTTTTTCCTTGCCCTACTCCACGCCCCGAGTATCCAACTCGAGAGTTTCTTTCACTAGTCAACAAGCTCCTTTCACCGGCGGAGAAAACCTTACACGTCGCTTACACAAGATTTCCGACACAAAGCTAGATGTCGAGTTCTTTTACAAGGGTACAACCACTCCCGTCACACTATGTATTTTAAGGCCTAAAATACTAACCGATCACAACTTGAATATACACAATCAAATGAAGTATAAACTACACGAAGTCTATACAATGCTAAGCTAACAAGTCTTGCAACGTTGTGTTGAATACTTGTAACTTTGATATGAACTTGTGAACTTCTTTGCTACAAGAGAGCTTCACACAAAATGAAAATGTTAATGGGTTAGATGAATGATGTATGTGTAAAATGTAATGAGAAGTGATGAGGATTTTCTTGCAATTGACTTGGTATTTATACCCAAACCAACCAGACCTCTGGCGGAACCGGCGGAACCAAAACAAGGGTTCCGCCCTTGTATCCCCAGGGTTCTGCCAGGTCTGACAGTCAAACCTTACAAGAAATCTTTCCATATCTAGCAAGGTCACATCAAGTTATTTCTAGTCAAACACACATTGAATTAACTTGGAATCCTTCCAAAATGTGTAAGAGGTCTTATGGAAAGTCAAACACACAATCTTTCCATAAATGCACATGATGTGATGTAACACTTTCTTTATTAAGAAATATGAAATTGTTATGTCTACTATGAAATGTAAATATAAATGTAGCAAATGAAGTCTAGTTATGCAAAACTTAAACTATAATCATGTTTTACTTAAAACTAAAGTTTACACTTTGTCGTTAACAAAACTTAGCAAAGATCGTAAAATATAAATAATGTTTTTAGGCGATATTTGTATTAACAAGATACATTCAAAGTGAAAAAGAATTTTTCTCATGACATTACACAACAAAAATAGAATTTCAAGTGATTTTGTACTTCTAGTTTATATAAAGCAAAATGAAAATCCCATGGGATTTATATAGAATCTCATGTGATTCTCTCTGATTACTTGTGATTCATGTAGAATCTTATGTGATCCATACAGAATCCCATGAGATTCCACAAAATATATAAAAGTATAAAACTTAAAAACATTGATTTACTCATTTTTTACAAATCACTTGTGATTTTTTAAAAATAACAAATCACAAGTGATTTTTTTACAAATCCTGTGGGATTTTTCTGGACTGAAATTTTGAAAAAAAAATATTCTTTTTACGAATCCCGTGGGATTTTTCTTGACGGAAATTTTGAAAAAAAATGTCCTTTTTACGAATCCTATGGGACTTTTTTACGAATCCCATGGGATTCACAATGAATCCCTTGTGATTTCATACAGAATCTCATGTTCACAATGAAACCCATGGGATGCATCAAAGAATCCCATGAGATTCATACAGAATCACATGGGATTATGGGATGCACCAAAGTATCCCATGGGATTCATACTGAATCCTTTGTGATTTATCGTCTTTTTACGAATCCTGTGGGATTTCTTTACGAATCCCGTGAGATTTTTCTGGACGGAAATTTTGAAAAAAAAATCGTCTTTTTACGAATCCCATGGGATTTTTCTCGACGGAAATTTTGGAAAAAAAAATCATCTTTTTACGAATCCTGTGGGATTTCTTTACGAATCCCATGGGATTTTTCTGGACGGAAATTTTGAAAAAAAAATCGTCTTTTTTACGAATCCCATGGGATTTTTTACGAATCCCGTGGGATTTTCTGGACGGCATTTTGAAAATAATAAAAAAAAAAAGTTCGTCGAAAGTATATAACAATGCATATCTATAGAAAGATAATTTTTTTTTCGTCGCGATGGTGTATTTTTCGTAGCTTGAAGATTTACCGTTTGCAAGATATGTTGTTTTTAAAAAAAATGTGGAAAGTGGGTTTTTTAGCCATTAGATGAAAGGTGGATGGATGGTTGAAATTGGCTTATTTATTTTTTAAGTTAGGGATGAGCATGGTTCTGGAACCGGTTGGAACCGTAACCAGAATCGGTGGATCCGAGAACCGATTTTTCTGAAAAGTGGGAACCGAGAACCGAACCGAATATAGTTTTTGGTTCCGGTTCCGGTTTCAGTTCCGGTTCCAGTTCTTTTGGATCTATCCGTATAGAAACCGCTTTTCTATTAAGGTAATAAAAAAACACAAAAAATTAAACTTTTTAAGAACTTGCAACCGTTCACATTTAAGCAAATAACAATTAAAAACTAAATCATAAACTCAAATAATCAATGTGACTACGTGATGATTATAGATAATAAACAATGTGGCTATGTGATGATTATAGATAATAAACAATGTATTAATAAAAGTGGCTACGTGATGATGATAGATAATAAACAATGTGTTAATAAAAGTGCTAGCAAATTTTAGCATGATGAACATGTAAAAGCTAATCGAATGCAAATAATATAAACCTACTTCCATTGTTTTGATAATGGTGAATGATCTTCGAATGTTATTAGGTTTAGATTAATTATTGATTTGTGGATGTTTCAGTAAATTAAAGATTAGGGTTTAGAATGTTTGGTTTGATGGCTAGTAGGGTTTTTGTCGTAGGATTTGATTAATATTTTGATAAGAAGTAAAAAAAATTACATATTTTTATAATTATTGGATATTTGGTTCCGGAACCGAGAACCGGTGGAACCGAACCGAACCGACCCAAGAACCGAAAAATCTCAAAATCAAGAACTGGAACTCCGGTTCCGGTTCGGTTCTTCATGGTTCCGGTCCAGTTCTTGGTCCGGTTCCACTTCTTTGGTTCTTTTGGTCATCCCTATTTTAAGTGATACTTGTTTTGCATAGATATCACCTCATAACACTATAACACTAGATTAATGTCACAAGAAGCTGAAAATCTGTCACTATAGGCTTTGCAGGAACTTCACATAGTATTAAACAAGAGTAACAACCCCATTATCTGCGATCCAATGTGGTTTTCAGTAACACTAAAAAGTGGGTGTACCTAATAATTAGTTCGACGTGAAGATTGATTGCCGAGAAGGTTTTGATGACACAAAAGTCGGCTTTTTTTGTTCCACCTTTCATTGATATGAGGCTTTAAATTGAACACCAAGATATTGTTACATAAATACCGGTTTACTGAATTTTTCACTAACTCAAATCAAGGTGTCTCATTTTTCGCTTGAGACCATAAATTGCTTCGGTAAATTAATACACAACATTTCAAGGTCTATAAGGTAAAAAGCAAAGTTAACATGACCTAATCATACAAACACAAAAGACTATTCTGGTATTTGAAATGCAGATGACGCTTGTACAGATGATATTATAAATTAGGGTAAATTTGGAGATTATACTGGTTCATGATTTAACCAGCTAACTGGATTTAAAACCAATCAGTCAGTTGTCGATGATTAATAGAAAACAAAATCAAGTTACAATGATTATCAATCCTACCGAAACTCACTTTGTTCAGATACCATTAATAAATAAATACCTCGATCTAAGACTTAGCCAATTATCTAAACAAGGTACAGTAAAACAGATGCAGGTCCAAAGTAAAAATAATAGAATGTAAGAACATAGAAAACATCTTTTTGCACCTTTCGTTCTCTTTCTTCTTCACTATTGTTTCCTTGCTTAGTAGAATTGAAGCGTCGTTTTAATAACCTATACTCATGAAGCTACCAAGGGAGATGACTGGATAGTGTAAGTGTCGGAAATGTAAGAAATCGATAATGATGGTCGTTTTGTGACTGATCTTAGCTAGAGTGGGAAGCAAACTAATAATACCCTCTTCCCCGACCACCACGTCTGCCCGCCCCCACTTGTCCGCCGCCCCTTGGGCCACCTCTGCCTCCATTGTGATATACTTCAAAAGGCTCTGTGCACGAGTTGGTTGCCACCTCCACGGCCTGCCCCGTTTGGTTTGCATAGTTTGCAGAACATTTGTGTTGCTCGCAGGACGTTTCACTCTTGATGAAAGCAAATAAAATGATAGATAAGAAAAAAAGGATACAGTTGTGAATGTCCATGTTCTATTGATGCATATCACTACATTTTCTATTTGTGTAAATCCATGTTTGAAAGTGTTTGACACATTATTATTTGATAAAAAACAAACTTTTTGCAGGTCACCCCTTTTCAAATAGAATATCATATTAACCAACCTATCCAACGTACCCTATTGCCACCTCTAATGTATACGCCATCCATCAAAAAGATTGCATATTGATTTTAAGGTAGCTTAATGAAAATGTTATGTAAACAACAGAATGTCAACTTTTTAACTTTTTTGTGATGTACTAACGGCAATATAGGTCCATCTGAGAGTTGATCAAGAGTATATCGTACATAAACCCGGTTGGCATTAGCTGAGGCGCAACAGTTTTGAACAGCTTCTTCCAGGATAAGTTATCCCTTTTATCTCCAATAAATGAAGGTGCTTTTGCATGCATGGCCTGGTTAAGATAGAATAATGTGTAAATATTGATACAATAACATGCAGAGAATATACTAGCAAACAATGTTTATAATACAACTTACCTGCGTCATTGCAAAATGTTATTGCATGTTTCGCAGACCAGTCTGTGGCATTTTGCTTGTTGGGTTTTCTGGCAGAATAAAAAACATGAAATTCAGGCGGACTTCCCCAATAAACGAAAAATTATCTTCACAGGTGGTAAGATGTGTTGTAAATCGAACCGCAAACACTTTCATCAGATTTAAAAAGAAATTTAACAATGGCATTATGTTGCACA
>LBNU01018865.1:0-45448 GCA_014162995.1 Artemisia annua
CTCAAAAGTTTTGAGTTTCTACGTCAAAAACAAAAACTTGCTATTTTGGAGCACTTTGAGGCTATTTGGGTTAATCTTTTGACCTTCAGATTAGATTTAGGTTCCTAACATCATTTTTAAAAGACAAAGTAGACACAATTCCCTTCAAAGTTGATAGGGTGCGCGACTCCTACGGACTTACGTTAATTAGTTAATGAATTTTTGAAGTTTACAAAATATTTTGGACTGTGCAGGCCAAGGAAACCTTCGTCAAAGGGAAGGAAACCCTTCTGGAGGGTTCCGGCGAGTTCCGCGGGTCTTGCTGTAACAAAATTTTACAAAATGGCTTTAAAAACATGTATTTCGCATAGCGAAAATGTGTAGGACTTACTAGATTTTAGTAGAGTTAACATTTAATACAACTATTTTAACCATCATTTCTTCTTATGTGACTCATCTAATCATTTACGGAGGTGATTTATTCAACTAAATTTTAGTTACCCAAACACTCCTTTTTTTAAACCGTATTTTACGTTCAATTAGCTCTAACCACCATAATTTGACTCATTACAAATTTTAAGAAATGTTTTCTTTATTTTTCAAGGACACCTTCAAAGCTTGTATACAAAGTAACATCTTAACAAACAAAGTTTCTAAGTATACTTTAGCGAAACATTTTCATATTATTTATATTCCGCTTCAATGGGAAATTTGATACATTGACCGTAATTCCTATTTTAAAAACATTTGTTTTGAAAATAAGAGCTACGAGGCTCTGATACCAATGGTGAAAACGTTAAGAGGGGGGGTGAATACGTTACCGTTTTAAAAACTTTACTACTTGTTGGTAAATCAAATGTCATTTTAGCTTGTTGTAATAGAAAGGACGATTTCTTGTTGTTTTATGACCAACATAACTTTAATACATGTTATCACACAAGTACAAACAACAAGTCCACAACACACCACAATCACATAATGCAAACATCAAAGCAAAGCAATAAGTAAAGGGAAGGTGCAAACCATTCACGACACGAGTGTATTATCGTGGTTCGGCTACAAGGACCTCTTTTTGTCCTTGCCCTACGTCACGGCCCCGAGTACCAACTGAGAGTTACTTCCACTATTGATCAACAACCTCCCTTCTCGGCGGGAGAAAAAACCTACAATCGTCGCTTACACTTTACCCCCAGACATTAAGCTAGATGTCGAGTTCTTTACAAGGGTACAACCACTCCCATCGTCGCTTACAATTTTACCGACACAAAGCTTAGATGTCGAGTTCTTTACCAAGAAGGGTACAACCACTCCCGCTATGTTTTTTGTGGCCCAACATTAAAAACCTTGGTGTTTTATGGCACAAACACATAAACCATCTAATCTATCTTGAAGAGATGACATAATGATGATCCATGACATAAAAGTCTAAGGATGTTAAAATGACTAATCTACATGAACTTCTTGAATAGAGAAGTCTTCAATCATAGAGGATGCCAAGTGCCCTGAATTCTTCATATGTTGGAATTGCTTTCATGAATGATACTTTCAAGATCTTTTAACCTTCTGGTGGATCATGAAGTATGATATGCTTACAACAAAGATGAATGTTAGAAGCATTATGATCATTATAGAAGGGTGACTAATGGGTGTTTTTACATGGTTTTCTACACACTATGTGTGGTGTAGATTTTCATCAACGTTTCTAAGTAAAACATGAACTTCTATTTTATAGGCAAACAAGTTAAGAAGTTTTCCAAAAACATGTTCCAAAACCATGGGTTTACTATTTGAGTCAACATTTTTACAAGACTAGACATATACTTGAAACTAAATGTTGACAAGACAAGACATATACTTCCAAAGTGTTTAATAAATTCATTGGCAAGTCAAACACACAACTTAGCCATTACTAACATGTAACTTATGATCATTAAAACAACTTGATGTGACTTGACAACATAAATGAAAACTAGGATATTAAGCTTTCATACTATACTATGTAATGTCACATCAAAAAACCTTTTAGTTAGTCAAACACACAAATCTTGTTCTTAACTAGTTAAAATGATTATTTGGAACCAAGTTAATTTCCAAATATAGTTTTTTCATTTTTATGAAAAAATACATTTAGGACAATGTATATACTAACTTAAAAAGATAAGTTACTTGTATATGAAAAAATATTATTATACTATATAATATTTAGTAAGTTTACTAAAAATGTTTTTATGTACTTATGTTGTTATAAGACACATTTTTATATATTGTAAACTTACAATATTATCTAGACATCTAATGTGACCACTATTCTATTTGACCCCTAAAGTGCACTTTGACACTTAAAACACTTAAAGACCCTAAAAGTATTTTAGTCATTCTTAAATGGTTGGTCAAGGGGGTTTTATTCATAATGTATATTAACAAACATGTACGAACCTGTGTTGTAGCATCGATGACTCGAGACGTTGAGAGGTGTTTGAATGTTTGTTGAGACAAAGTATGAATTACAATGTAACTTGTACATTTTACATTATGTATCAAGTTATACGTTTGTCATTAATCAAAACAAACGAGACCGTATAGATTAAATATCGTAATATTTGCACTAACAAAAATGTTTTGTTCATGAAACCTATGATACAAAGATGAATGCATGAAATCTTTGTACATAAATTTGATTACACACATCAAAATTTAAATACCCTTGAAATTTAAGTCACATGCCATCTAACTATAAGGAACACTTGGAATTAATTATTTGGTATGCGTGAGACCTAGGCCAAATATTAATGACAAGGTAAATTTCCAAGTGTGCGTGAGACCACACATGGAGAATTTGCAGTTTCTAAGTTAGACGACTTAATTGAGTTGATGCGTGAGACCTAGAACTTAAGGCATGATATGGGATGAAACATGTTTACATTGCAAATTGATGAATCAATTTGATGTAAATCCCATAATTGATCTAGGAATTGGAAAATTGTTTGCCAATTATTGTTCGACAGATTACCATCTTTTGTACTTTCACTACTAGCAGATCAACTGATGTAGTGAAATTATGAAAAGTTGGATCCTAGATTTTCAAGAAACTAAGTTGGTTATATGAATATATCCATGGGTATTATGTTTGCTTGAAAATATGTATTATCGAAAATACTAAAATTGAATTTTGTAAATTCTTTTAGTGTATTAATGCGACGATGAACCGTAAACATAGTCTTCTTTCTATAAGAGAAGTGTGAGATTTATCCTATTCCTTTTCATGAATGAGAAAGGTATAATAGGATGATTAGAATTTTCTAAATTCTAAATACATAACTCATAGCAAGCTTTAATAGTTATGATTATTTGCATTTTATGAGTTATTAAATTAGAAGCTAGACTGATTACTGCAAAATGGTAAAAGAAAAATTAGATTATTTTATCTAGTTGTTTTTTATTTGACCATTTAAAGATACTACATACAATTGTTGGAATGGTAGCTCTATATAGGAAGAAAAATTGCATGCCCAGTTTTTTTTCAAGTTAACAGTTTGGAATGTGATGAATCACATTTACGTAGTAGAATACATTCTTTTATAACCTATATAATTGTTTGAATGAGTTTTCTCAAAAGATGTAGGAAAGTAAATAGCACACTATTTCCTTTCACTGATAATGAAACATTTACAATGTTGTCAAATTCAGTGGGAGTATTGTGTTCTTATGGTTGAATAAGGGATTATTGTAATGTTCTCTAATTCAGTGGGAGTTACAAGACTTATTGTCTTGATTATAACTCAGATTATCTTTTGAATATCTCAAGATAATTACTTTCCAAATATAGACACTAATATTTCCAAGGATAGTCATGTCCGTTTCCTTGATTGATTGAGTAATTCTATATCTACTAGTTATGCTAATGACATAAATCCTATTGTTCACATTAACAAACGCGTGCGTGTTGTTTATGTGGTACATGATGTTGTTCCATGCACAAGTGGGAGAAATCTTGATTGTGTGCAAGGTACAACACATAAGAATATGATTTAAAAGATTCTCTTAACTGCAAAGTAAGAGACTATAGTTCTAATATGATTAATACACATCTAATCTAAGAAAAACTTGGTGTTGAAATTTAGTAAACGTGAGACGCAGGCTAAATTTTAATAACAAGGTGAATTTCCATGTATGCGTGAGACCTACATGGATAATTTACTGTTTCTAAATTACACATCTATTAGAATATGTGTCAATATGATAACAATACTACTTCAACTTTAATATTTATGTATTATTGGAATGACATAAATGCATGAAGTAATATAATACTACTTCAATAATTATGTATTCTTATAATAACATAAATAAATGAAGTAGTGAGTTAACTTGAAAATTGGATTGTTGCTCTAATTGCTAAGTATTTATAGATAGTCTATATTACTAAAGGCAAGTGGGAGGTTTTATCTTGAAAAGATAAATCTTCTAAAATCATACTAGTGAAAATCATGATGAGGCTTAACATGTAAATGATAAACCTCAAGATGATGGAATTATTATTCATAGATCCACTCGGATATCTCAGATATTTGGTTAATATGCTGAGGGCTATATGATGAAGTATTACCAAATAATGAATTGGGTAAATTACTCATACTATGAATGTGATAGATGCTGTTCATAAAGATATTCAAATTTTGAAAAATTTGATTTATCTTAATTCTTAATAGTTAGAGAATGAAGATGAGTTTACTCAAAGATAATGTAATCCTAGTGGTTTTAATCTTTGTGTAAAACTCATATGGACAAACTTGTATACATATTTAATGTATGTTTTATGACAAGATTATTAATCATATTTAAGCAATTAACTACTCCGTATGATTGAATAATCTTTCCTAAGCACATTAAAGATACAAAGATGGTAATTGTCATATTTATATGAATATGAAATTTGACTATGAATATCAAAACCCCTTTATTTGAATGATTACTTGAGCGAGGACGATAAGTAATCAAAAGGAGTTTGTGAATTCAAATAAATCTTTGGAAGTATACAAAGTGCAATAATCCATGAATGGGTAAATGCATGCATCTAGGAGATTATTCTTATGTATAATTATTAATACCATGTTTTGATTTATAATTGAAATAAGATAATTTCTAAGTATTCCTGAAAGTTAGTGGGAGTATTATGTTTGATTTACTAAATCATATATGTTGTATAACATATAAGAAGTAACATTCCATATAAGTAAAATGTTAAGTCTTAGTTTGGAATGAAAATTTACTTAGAAGATTTAGAAAAATAAAACATACAACCTTTGAACAAAAGTTTATTATTTAATAAACATGTGCAGTAAATAAATCTAATAGAATATGATATATCATTTTGAAAGACTAAATGGATATATATATTTCTAAAGATAAAACATGAATAAAATCTAAGTCTGACTGAAGGATTTTCATGTGTATCATGTTGTTGTTGTATCATGATTAAATGCTAAATGATTCGACAAAATTTGATATCCAATTTAAAGTTATTATATAACTTGTGTAATGTATATTCCAATGGAATATGGTTGGACTTAGAATAATGATCCTCAACCTGGAGTTGCTCCTAAAATTCTAAGTATGAACAATATGGCAAATTGTTGCGTAATTGTTATAGCCGACAATAAATCTTGAAAGATTGGTAGGCATCAAAATTACACAATGGATATTAGGTTTACGGGATTTTAAAGAGCATGTTGTTGTTTGTATACAATGATGGTGATTTAATTGAGATGACACTCAATACTAGTCATGGTAGGATGTTATCCTTGTTAATGGCCATGTGAACTAGATGTGCTTAATTAAGAGCATAGTTGCATTATACATTAAAGAATTAGAATACTTATAAACTTTAAAATGTTTGAAAGTTTGATTGTCATAAATTGGTGATTAAGGATGTCACACCAATTATGAATATTATGTGGCTATATCAAAATAGTTGGAAATACACATACAAGAATTTCACTAATTGAATTCTTGAAATAAGTATTCTCAAAATTATGATAGATCAAAGTTAGTTGAAATAATGCCTTGTCAACAAGTATGATTGTCATTACTTGAGGCACAATTGTCAACAAGTCATTACATGAGACAAATTTATTAACTAGAATTATCATGCCTTGATCTATTTAGTATTTGGATAAAGGATATTAAGCAATTATTATTTAATAATGAATTAAAGTACTTAGAACGTTTGTTTTCATTAATAATAAATTGTGTCATATATTTGCATGTTTAAATCCGTGAATAACTAATGTTATTCTAAATAGTCCGTTGTCAATTAATGATATGGGAATATCATTAAATTAAGACAAATCTGAGTTTTGGTATAATATACTTAAGTGTATTGATGCGTGGGACATACCAAATTCACATGATATTTAATAAATGAAAAATTAAATATATGACAGAAATCCCAACTACATGATTGTACTTTATGGATATTGTCATTTAAGTAAATCATGAATATTTATCCTCAGACTTGAGATACCAGATAATTGCTGTGGATGTAGTTCATTTGTGTAAAATATTCTAACGCTATCCGTAACTGGTGGTTATAAGGGGTATTTTCAGAAGTGATGCAAAGTTCGTGGGTTATGCTTGTAGTCAAGAAAGAATTTGTTTCTTCAAATTTGTTTTGAAATATAATACTGTTTGGCCACTCGTAGAGTTGACAAGATGTTTGCATGGCCATGCCCAAAGTCTATCTGGAATACGTTCAGATGTTTTGGTAATCTTGCTCAATTATTAATAACGAGAAACAGAAAGTTAATTATGGAATGACTTCGATCCATATCCATATTAACAAAGTATTAGAAACAGAAGGATAAGTATGATGATAAATCATCAAAGGTGGTTTTTTCCAGGAAACCATACTCGTGATCGTTCTGGGGACATTGACGTGTTAAAGCTAGACTAACCAATGTCTTTATTACATTAATGTATATCCGAGTGGGAGCTGTAAAGTTTACGTATATAAACTAATGTGATATGTCCGGACTCGAACTCGAGACTTCGGGATTGCACACTTTACGTATGAGTTTCAATTAATTAATAATTATTATATTTAGTATGAATAATTATTAATTCACAAATAAACACATAACGGTCGTTAGTATTTAACGGTAATTGGACTATACGATCGTTGGAGGAAAAAGAGAAGGGCTAGAATGGGAATACTAGCCAAGAAGGATCCGGAAGGGACCTCTTGGGCTTGTATTCGGCCGACCCAATCCCTAGGGGATTAGGGTAGTGTCTTGTGCTCCAAGTTTGATGATTAGTATATAAACAAACCCCTTTGTTCATTCTAATCATCCCTTGATTGCTAACAAGCCAAATTTCTCTTCTTCTTTCTCCTCTTGAGCTAGAAATCGAACTACACCCTTCTAGGGTTCCTACGCGATCTTCTAAACATTGTGTTTGGTTTGTTTGTGATCAAGAACCTAGCTTTTCTAATTGAAACGCTACGAGTACGTGTGTTCGAGAACGAAGTGTTAGCATACTTTTGCTAACGTGGTGATTGCCCTATTTGACTAAACCCTAGTCGATCCATACATAAACCCTAATTTAGGGTTATCTTGTTCTTGATCCTTGGTTTCTTGTTCTTGCTAGAAATCACAAAGATACGTATATTCTTTTATATTCGGTTAATTAGTTTACATGTATTTGATCTATTTTCGCTGCGTGCTTGATGATGTTTATGTGTTTATATAATTGTTATGTTCTACATATTCCAACAAAGATATGGTAAGTGGTTTTATAGTAAAGGGTAATTTCCCAACCTTCTTGTGTGGTTTTTAAGTAAAGAAATGCTAAGATCACAAAGTATTAACATGTTGCCCTTTAAAAAAAAAGTAAAGGGCAAATTTGTTGTATTCATAGGATCTTAGACTTGTGCTATTAAGTTTTAATGTTTGATTAAGACTGCGTTTGCTATTTTTCATGTTTCATAGGGATCCCATTTATCATCACTATTAGATTTTTTGTTATTTTCTTTTTACAGTTTGATTTATGGTATACAGTTTGACTTTTTTGAGAAACTATACAAAGATAACATATCTCATAAAACAACTCACTAATCAACAAAAAGAAGTACTTCTTCCGTCCTAAATTATATGTCCATTTTCAAATTTCACAAAGTTTTAGAAAAAGTGGACCCCTTACAATGTTAACTAATAAAATTTCATTCTCATCCACTTAGAAGCATTTTGATTGGTTGTTAATGAAAGTGGACATAAAATTTGGGACAATCAAAAATACCAACATGAACTTATATTTTGAGACAGAGGGAGTAGTTAACTAAGGAAGCTTGCCTGCACCAAAAAAANCAAGATGAATGATATATGTAAGAAGAGAGAAATAGTGCTATCCACGTGTCTAACAATGAATGGAATAGACATATCTTTACTACTTATAATGCATTTAGATACTTCCCGCCTATTAATTTTTTAAGATTTCCTAATATAGATTTTAAGTAAATACAAGTAAAGAAGCATCATTTACAAGTATTTGAAGCACAACTAAAACTAAAAAAAAACACTAATCAACACATACAATTAATGCACAATTTAATTTATCCCTTAATCAAAATATACAACTACCTAAGCATAATGTACAAATACAATTAATACTTTTGCTTCCACAGCAGGTAGCAACCCAAAACATAAATTTGAGAAAACTTTTGCTTCCACTCCGAGTTCAGCCTCGAAAATGAAAATAAAGCCTCGAAATTGAAAATAAAAAGGGATCTCGGATTTGTTTTCAACTTATTTATAAATCTTTAAAGATTTTATAAGTAAAAAACTAAACTCATCATAGATCTTAAAAGTCTCAAACCACAAAACAAATAAAACAAACCTACCGTAGGCCTTGTTAACAAGATCCTGAAGCCAAAATCTTTACCTACCGTAGGTCTTGTTAACAAGATCCTGAAGCCAAAATCTTTAAAAGTTCTTCGTGGGTTTCATAAAACGAACTAAAGTATAAAGGGTTTGGTGTTCATGTTTTAATTGAAATAAACAAGTGTTTGTGAGTTTGCATGTTGTTCGGTTTGTTGGATTCAGTTTGAGAAAAAAAAAAGAGAAAAATATATGATTGCTTGTGTGGTTCGAATATCAAAAGGATTGAGTTTTGTGTTTTGGATGTGATAAGTGGTAGAAGAATGAATGATTTGTGTTTGTGAGGTACGGTTACAGCAAGAGAAAGAAAGAAAAGTGGGAGGCGTGTTATTTGTTGAGATTTTTTTAGGGTTTAAATTGATATAAATGGCTTTACTCAAAAAAAATAATAATAATAAAAAATTAGGTATGCATTACTTGGATCAAAGCTTGGGCCTTATCCGAAAACTTTCTATAAAAATGTCTTGCTGTGACTTAATTTGGTGGTGGGCCGAAATTTTGTTAATGAGTATGATATGCTTGGGATGAATTATTTAGCTAATGTTAAATTTGGCTAAATTTTGGTATAATTATTGGATAATGGTTATATCTAAGCTTCGTAATGACAAAGTTACTAATTTATGGGGTTATATTTTATTGACAAGTTCGGGATAAACCATTATCAAGATTCACTAAACCGAAAAAAAACTCTCACCATCCGTAAATTTGTTGTCACGAGAAATGTATAATCAAAAAAGATTCTCAGCAATAAAACTTAGTTACAGGGTACTCGCCGCCACAACGCGTGGGTACCCTGCTAGTAATTAATCATGTGAAATAGTAATCTTAATCATTTTCCTTTTACTTTTATGGCAATATGTTAAATACAATAATTAAAATGACTCTACACAGAGAGTGTTAGCCCATCTTAAACGAAATGCTTTTTTTTTTTTGCAAAGTCCTTCTTATAGGAAACAAATGAAGTACGCGTCTAACAGCTTTAAAGTTGCGTAGGATTTAAACTTGAGTTTTTACCCAAAAATCACCATCCCTAACTACTAATCGCATACCATTGGTTTTAATTACATATTAAACTAGTTGTAACATAAACAAAGAATACATAGTTTAGGTCGACCTTTAGTTGTGAGTTCTTGTCTTTTAAACTCGTTTACGTGTATAAATCTACGAAGTGATTTGACTATATTAAATCCTCAAGTGAGTTCCTTATTGAATTTACACTAATCTTAACCACAAATCCGTTGTAGTCTAGTTGGTTAGGATACTCGGCTCTCACCCGAGAGACCCGGGTTCAAGTCCCGGCAACGGAATTTTTTTGTCTTATTTTTATTCGTTTGCATAAAAAATAATGCTACCCTTTTATAGTTTGACTTTTAGGTATTTAGCCATACATCGTATATTCGTATGGTAATTTGGTTTTCATACATCGCATGGTGCATAGTATCATGAGTTGTATAAATTGGATTTTGCATAAAGTGACCATTATGTTCGCGGATATAATTCTAAACACAAGCTTTTCCATCCATTTGCATCTAGTGTATTTGTTCACATTACAATCAATTTCTCTATGTGCAACGGGTCCATGGAGGGCATCATGATACACAACCTTTCTCTTCTTTGCTTTTAAGTTTCGAATGATATAAGTGGCCGTTTGGTTTGTAGATGGGTTTATGATTAGAATTTGAAATTGAAATTGAATTTGGTTTAGAATTTGGATTTAGATTTAATGCATGAGAGAGAAAATAATATTTTAAAGATATATATTACGTAGTATATAAGGAAATAGAATTAAAAACTATTTTTATTAATAATAAAATGAGAAAGATAAAACAAATTGTTTTACAATGTAAATAAAAAGAAAATGACAAAAAACTATGTGGAGAAAAGAATAGATGGTCCCACATTGTCATAAGCCCCACTAACCCACCCAACTTTTCTATTCAGCCAAATATTTATCATACATGTCTAAACCCAAATCCTATAAACACAACCAAACATGTGTTTGCATATATTAAATCACAAACGCACAAAAAAACTCACATACCAAACAGGCCCTAAGTTTATATATTTTCTAGAAAAGATGATCAGGATACACAACGGTATGATGGCATGGTAGCCTTCAAGTTATAAGTCTTGTGAAACTTAGTTAATTAGTTTTACTTTCATACGGATTAGGATCCTCTAATATTCAAAATGAACATAATGAGTGATTTTGAGCTTATTGTGAGAGAAAGAAGAAGTGGGTCATCATTGTCGAACCTTTGTTTTATGAGAAATGAACATCACTAAACTTGTACGTAAACTTATGTCTACATGTAAATCATTTGTTGGTGCTAAACATGGGGCTCACTCTTTTTCAAACAAACCAACTAAAGACATGCACGTTTAGACATACATTTAGTCATGCCGATTATTTCTCTTGTTTTATTTCAAATCAAATTTTCACTAACAATCTCAACGTTAATTACTATATTAAAAGGTTTAGCAGTCTTGGATAAATCCTAAACTACTAATAATGAAACACTGAATTACTCTGTTTAAGTATGCGGAATTACTTAACAAAGCTAAGAAGAATAACAAACTTCAACGATTATATTAATCACCTTGAATCTGCTTATAGAATACAGACTCACAAATAACCCTAATATCTCTAATATCGAACTTTAGCTTTTCTCTCTAAAATCGTATATCTATATCTCGTGTCTAACTAATATCGACCTAGGGTTCCTTTTATAGGCACAAGGAAAACCCTAGTCGGTTTACAATACTTGTACGACAAGTAAACTAACTCTAATTTAGAATATTCTAGACTTTACATAATATTCCTTAAACTAATCTCTAATATCGTCAGTCTTTATCCTTTAGCAGTACTTTGACTTTATCCAACGAGCAGTACTTTGATCATGAGCAGTACTTTGACTTTATCACTTCAGCAGCACTTTGATGTCCAGCAGTACTTTGATCTTTATACCCCAACATTTTTACGCTTTCATACGTTTTCGTCCGATTTCTTGCACTTTCGTCCGTTTTCTTACGTTTTCTTACGTTTTCGCCCATTTTCATCCGTTTTCATACGTTTAGCTCTGTTTTCATACTTTTTCATCTGTTTTCATACGTTATCATCTGTTTTTGTCCGTTTTCATTGTTTTTCGTCCGTTTTCGCCCGTTTACGTCCGTTTTCATACGTTTTCGTCTGTTTTCTTACGTTTTCGTTCGTTTTCATATCTTTTCATTCGTTTTTATCCGTTATCGTTCGTTTTCATATGTTTTCGTCCTTTCTCATCCGTTTTCTTTCGTTTTCGTCCATTTTTCATACGTTTTCGTCCGTTTTCAGACTTGTTTTTACGCTTTCATATGTTTCCGTCCGTTTTCATGCGTTTTCGTCCGGTTTCTTGTGTTTTCGTCCGTTTTCTTATGTTATCGTCCATTTTCGTCCGTTTTCATACATTTTTGTCCGTTTTCGTTCGTTTTCATACGTTTTCGTCCGTTTCATCCATTTTCATTCGTTTTCATCCAATTTGTTACATTTTCGTTTGTTTTTATACATTTTCGTCCATTTTCAACCGTTTTCTTTCGTTTTCGTCCATTTTCATACTTTTTCGTTCGTTTTCAGACTTGTTTTTACACTTTCATACGTTTTTATCCGTTTTTTACGTTTCCGTCTGTTTTCAGACGTTTTTGTATGTTTTCGGTCCATTTTTATACGTTTTCGTCTGTTTTTGTCTGTTTTCATACGTTTATATACGTTTACGTCCGTTTTGATACGATTTATTTCGTTTTTAAACATTTTTGTCTGTTTTTAGACGTTTTCATACGTTTTCGACACTTTTTACACGTTTTCATACGTTTTCGTCCGATTTAATACGTTTTCATCTGTTTTCTTTCGTTTTCGTCCATTTTCATATGTTTTTACACGTTTTGATACGTTTTCTTTCGTTTTTGTCCATTTTCATATGTTTTTAAACATCACAATTGATATTCCTAATATAACAAGTGATATTTAATATATCACAGAATATCACCTGTGATATTAAGAATATCAATTGTGATATTCAGAATCGTATGAAAACATTTGAAAACGAACGAAAACGGACAAAAACGTTCGAAAGTAAAAAAAATACGTGAATTAAAGAAACGTGAAATCACTTATGATATTCTGAATATCACTTGTGATATTCTGAATATCACTGTGATATTCAGAATATCACTTGTGATTTTCATGTTACAAAACATTTGTTGAAAATCACTTGTGATATACAGAATATCACTTGTGATATTCAGAATATCACTTGTGATTTTCATGTTACAAAACATTTGTTGAAGAAAATCACTTGTGATATACAGAATATCACTTGTGATATTCAGAATATCACTTTTGATATCACTTGCGATATTCAGAATATCACTTGCGATATTCTGAATATCACAAGTGATATTCAGAAATCTATGAAAACGTCTGAAAACATTTAAAAACAAACGAAAATGAATGAAAACGGACAAAAACGTATGAAAACAGATGAAAACGTAAGAAAACAGACGAAAATGAATGAAAACAGACAAAACAGATGAAAACGGATGAAAATGTATAAAAACAGGCGAAAACGTATAAAAATGGACAAAAACGTATGAAAACGGACGAAAACATATGAAAATGGACGAAAACGTAAGAAAGCGGATGAATATATATAAAAACGGACGAAAACGTATGAAAACGGCCGGAAACGTAAGAAAACGGACGAAAACGAAAAAAACGTATGAAAAAAGACGAAAACAGATGAAAATGTAAGAGAACGGACGAAAACGTATAAAAACGGACGAAAACGTATGAAAACGGACGAAAACCTATGAAAATGGACGAAAACGTATGAAAATGGATGAAAACGTAAGAAAACGGACGAATATATATGAAAACGGACGAAAACGTATGAAAACGGCCGAAAACGTAAGTAAACGGACGAAAACGTATGAAAAAGGACGAAAACAGATGAAAACGTAAGAAAACGGACGAAAACGTATAAAAATGGACAAAAACGTATGAAAACGGAATAAAACATGTGAAATCGGACGAAAACGTAAGAAAACGAACGAATATATTTGAAAACATACGAAAACGTATGAAAACGGGCGAAAACGAACGAAAACTGAAGAAAACGAACGAAAACGGAAAAAAAACCGACGAATATGTATGAAAAAATGAAAACACGAAAAAAAATGAATTTAAAAAAAAAAGTGAATTGAAGAAAAAAACGTGAAGTTAAGGGAAAAAAAAGAAAAAAAAAAGGAAAAAGGAAAAAAATGAATAAATAAGATAGATAAAAGGAGAAGAAAAAAAACATGGACTTAGGTTGCCCTATTAAATCTTAGGTTAATCACCACCATTAGATCAAACTTGATGGATGGTGAGGATTTGTCCCTCAGTATGCAACAAAAACATAGTTTCTAAAATAACTCACCTCTTGTTTTATAATGTAAATAAAAAGAAAATGACAAAAAAATATGTGGAGAAAAGAATAGATGGTCTCACATTGTCATAAACCCCACTAACACACCCAACTTTTATACACACCCAAATATTTATCATGCAAGTCTAAACCCAGATCCTATAAACACAACCAAACATGTGTTTTGCATTTATTGAATCATAAACCCATAAAAAAACCAACATACCAAACGGGCCATAAGTTTATATATTTTCTAGAAAAGATGATCAGGAATATTCAGGATACACAACGGTATGATGGCATGATAGCCTTCAAGTTATAAGTCTTGTGAAACTTAGTTAATTAGTTTTACTTTCATACGGATTAAGATCCTCTAATATTCAAAATGAACATAATAAGTCATTTTGACCTTATTGTGAGAGAAAGAAGAAGTGGGTCATCATTGTGAGACCTTTGTTTTATGAGAAATGAGCATCACTAAACTTGTACATAAACTTATGTCTAAAACTACATGTATCATTTATTGGTGCTAAACATGGGGCTCACTCTTTTACAAACAAACCAACTAAAGACATGCACGTTTAGACATAAATTTAGTCATGCCAATTATTTCTCTTGTTTTATTTCAAATCAAATTTTCACTAACAATCTCAAGGTTAATTATCTATTATACTCAAATCGAACATTAAAGAATCCTAATTCCTTTCATACTATACACGAAACCTCTTACATAAACGATAATAATAAATTTTGGCAAACAAATAATGAGCATAAAGAACGCTTTTGGCATAGCGTGTGCGAGTAGTTTGGTGGTGGTTGTGTTTTGAGTCTTTTGACTACCTGCCTTACACACATGTATTATCTTTTATTCAGTTTAATAATCACATTAAGTTGATTAGCTTACTTCTAAACTGTTGTTAACATATACTTTTCTTGACCATATTGTAATCCATTTATTATTAATCTGTTCTCCATCCAATAGAACATTAAACTATGTATCAATCATTGTTTCTTTATACATTTATAATGCATCAATTATGGGGTACCGTTGTGAATGAAAAAACCACACAAACAACAAAGAATAAAGGATCCAATAAACCTTTAAACTTTAAAGGGTGCCTAATCGAGACTTGAGAAGAAATTATCTTTTAATTCAATTAATCATAACTTCTAAAAAACCTAAACAACTCTAATACTTAAACTTTAAAATAGTCTTGAGAGAAATCCAAAAATCTATGCCAAATCTAAAATAAGAGACTTAAATCTTCAGGAAAAATAAGTAACCTATTAAAACTAAAAAGATAGATTACGAAAATTATAAGTTGTCGTTTTATCTTCAATCTTCTCTAACAAATTAAAACACATGACTTCACATAATAACCGAAGAACCGACGGCTAAGTCAGAGGAACTGGAGCTCGAACATGCCAAGAGTCATCAAGTCAAAGAGTCATCAGGTTCATATTATGAAAAGTACCAAAAATCGTAATCCAAAACTCAAGGACCATGTTCATTTACAAAATATCGGTATATTTGACCTGATTTTACAGTACACAAGAAAAATATGAAGTTTCTGTGCACTCCTAATAACTCCTCTAGGTCCGCTGGTCCGCCCTTGATAAGTAGCGTGTCATATGAATTTATCCTTATATTTAGCAAGTATAAGTTGGTTGTTAGAGAGTTGTTATAATCCGGGTAAAATAATCAAAAAAGGATTAGTGTTTTTTATTATAAAAAAACATGTGTACAAAAAGTATGCATGAGTGAAGCAAAATAAATATCGGTGATGGTAAAATTATTTCTAAGGTTAAAGTGGTAAGATATTGATGGAAGAATAATTGTTTTGGTGCTAAGTAATACTTCGTGGTAGCTAAACGAGTGTTAAAAGTAACGGACAATTTTTTTTTAAAGAAAATGACAAGAATACCTTTTCTTGATACTTATTTCATAAATTAACAATTTCTTTGTAAAAAAGCGAAAATCCCCATTTAACTCGCATGGATTCCGCTAGAAATGAAATTCCCACACAACTTATCGTCATCAAAGATTGTTCGTGTTAGAAATTATTTCAAAGAATTAGTTTGATTTGAAATGATCTAGCACTAACTCGTGGTGCTAAAAATTATTTCTTAGCACAAAACGCGTTGATCTAGCACAATATGATCCAAAGCGAATTGTTTTGTGTTAGATATTAGTTCTTAACATGAAAAATATCACATGACAAGAAATCGCGAAAGATATGAGTACTTTTTAGCACCGGTACTATCTGGAAAATGAGTACTTCATTTCTTTTATTTTTTCTAAAAGTGATTATTTTACACATGAAGTGTAAAAAGGGAGCCTTTTGTCAATTTATCATATTTGAAACGATTAAATTTAATTGAAATTTTGTCTACATTTCACGAGTTAATGGAATAAGCAAACAACGACTAGAAAACAACCTGTTAATGAATAAACTTGCAAAAATCAGAATCTTTACAAAAACTAGCATAAAATCACATTTATCAATGTCCAATGACAACTCGAAAATACTTTGTTCCTAACTTCCTATAACCTTTACCATTTTGGCTATTTTTGACTAAATTAGTTGAAGCTGAAGCTGTAGCTTATACGAGTTGGACTTTATAAAAGTTAAAACTCTTATTTTCAGATATGTTTGGCAAAATATATAGTTGGAGCTTATAATGTAAAATGACATATAAGTACATTTCAATAAAGATATTAATATTATCTTAAGAGTGAACGGTGCACATCACCAACAACACGTCATTGGGTTTTTTCTTCCCCAATGGCGTCATTATTCTGCACTCCATCCCACCCCAACTGCTCGTCATTCGTTCCTTCGCTAGCCCATTAACGTGCGTTGTTGGTTTTATATTTTTTTTATATACTTTTTGTTTTGTAATTCTCAAAAACTTTTAAAATTCTATAATCTCCTACTTATTTTGTTGCTAAACAAAGCTTCTTTTAATAAGTATAAGCTCATTATAGTTCTCAAAACTCAAAAGCTACTTGAACCATTACTTGTCCGCTACATGCGTGAAACGTGCGTATATTAAAGTAACTCCTGACCACGACGCAGCAAGCATGAAAAAGGAGGACCATAATAAAAAAAGACTTTATTCTCTTTTTAGAAAGAATAACATCCATTTTTCATTTATCAACTACCATAAATAACAACTATTCATATCTTCATTTCATCTTCACTTTTATATGTATATATGTGTGTGTGAATAAATTAGCAGCTAGAGTGTGAGTGAGATCTTAAAAACCCACCATGAACTTTCTCAACAGAGCTTTTAATAATGGCTTCCCTTCTTCCTCCAAGCTTCTTGTTGTTTTCTCTCTCAGGTTCTTTTTTTCATTTCATGACCAGTTCTCTTTTTGTTTTATAAAAATATAATTATGCTTCTATATTTATATCTTTGAAATATTAAGATCTGAATTATTATTAGATGACATGATATACTGTGAATAACCACCACCAAATGGCCTTGTGGTAAGGTCCTTAACTTTCAAACAAGAGGTCAAGGGTTCAAACCTTGCTAGGTGTGTACATTTGGGTGGTCAGGGAAGGGTCGGAAACAGTCCCTGGATTTACCCGGTGAGGTAGCGTACATCTGAGTCAAAAAGGCTCGCCCTCCTGGATAACCTGAACAGGGAAAACTTCATCCGTTTATGATATATTGTGATTTGTGAATGTACCTATATTTTACCTCATAATTAGTGTAGTTGACTTGTTAAAAAATAATGTTAACGAGGATATGTACAACCCGTGCGATGCACGGAATGTGTCTTAGTTTTGATAGCTAAATATTTAATTTGTGTTTATGATATTTGAAATAAATATAAGTATCGCTTTTGTTATTGACTATATTGTTTATTATTTGAACTAATATTGTTTTAGTTATGGATTTTCTTTTTATTTATTTGGGAGTATGGGTTCCTTTGTTTTTCATGATATACTTACTTACTTGCTGACCCGTGTGGTCATAATTAGTATCATGTTGACCCGTGTGGGATGGCCGAAACAATTTTTTTTTTCCGAAAAAGCATTAGATGGGAGGGCTAAGATGAAAAAAAAAATTAACACATGAAATCGCGAAAAAAATACAATAATGGGTTAGCGGTCCTCACTAGCTTCGCCCTTGTGTGAGAGTAGTACGTAATTTCTCTATCAATATTTGCGGGCGAGAGAAAAAGTATGTTTTTTTCAAAGCATAACAAATAAGTTCACAAATTTAAGTTAACAATATGTTTGAAATTTCATTTTCTTTAATTTTAAATTACGAAAAGTCACGACAACGAAGAGTAACATTAGGTAAGTGATTCTATTTTATTAAGTTTCAAATATATATATTATATAGAGTAGCGTACGTATACTTTTATTGCATTTGGTTGTCAAAGTAAAACATTTATATATACTTATGCGTTACATGTGCTCTAAGATTTATTAGATATGAAAATAATGATTATAAATGAAAATAATAAGAATCATATAAGAGACATGAATCACATGATCATCAAAATAAAGAATTTATTAATACATAAACTTATACAAAAAACAATCTCATATCAAACAAATTAACCTAAGTCTATGTCTAAAATAAATAAATGTTGCGCAAATAAATTTTCCTAATGTTGACCACTTATTACACACGTTCAAACCATATGTAACTTCCAAATTTTATGACAATTAACACCACTAATTTCGGCATTTGTATATACAAACTTAACTGATCCATAACATCCCAATCAACACATAATCAATACCTTTTATGACCTTCCTTTTTGTACCTACACACCTCCTTCAATCATGGATAAAAAAAAAAACGCATAAACATTGACTCCCTCATTCCTATTATACGCATACTAAAATTTACAAACACAATACACAAAGTTCTGCCATTTTTCTCTCTCAAAGATTAAAGCTTCGAATGTTGTTTGCTGTTGGGTATTGATTCGTATACACTCAACATCTCTTTGATCAATCAGATCATGGCGGCGGTATCAACATCCCATTGTATCCGCGGCCTTCAATCCCACCAGTCGAACATCCCGACGATGCTTCGTTTTTCCGGCGAGGCTTTGTACATCACTGAGATCTTGTTATTTCTTCGATTTGTTTTTGGTTCTTGGTTTCAAGATCTATAAAACATATCTTGAAAGTAATATAGATAGTTATGGTTTCGGGTATTGGTTTCGGGTTTGTTGTACCAAACGAAAAAGAACAAAAATCATTGTTTTTGGTATTATATCGGCAAAACAATTTTGATGGGAGTGTGGTTTGTGGTAAATGTATTTCTTATTTATAGTATTGAGATCATTATGTGTTGTAATTGCAAAGGTGGTTCATATACTTGAAACCGTAGCAACAATTCATATTCCGCATCATTTGATATTCCGCATTCAATTTTTTTTTATTCCGCATCACTTGATATTCCGTATTCAATTTTTTTGTTCTAATTGATGGAAAGAATAAATGTAAATTCATGTAATTCATATACTTAAGAGGTTGCTTAAACTATGTTGTACCGTACCAACCATTTGTGCACAATACTCTTACACATTAAATTAAGAGGTTTAACTTTTATATAGTATAGATATACACCACACAATCAAAAAATAATTTTAGTTGTGATACTGTGCTTAAATCNGCATCACTTGATATTCCGCATTCAATTTTTTTGTTTATTCCGCATCACTTGATATTCCACATTCAATTTTTTTGTTCTAATTGATGGAAAGAATAAATGTAAATTCATGTAATTCATATACTTAAGAGGTTGCTTAAACTATGTTGTACCGTACCAACCATTTGTGCACAATACTCTTGCATATTAAATTAAGGGGTTTAACTTTTATATAGTATAGATTTATCTAAGGGGCAAATTAGTAGTTAGGGCGGAACTAGGGTGGTCCTGAGTATGAGATTTTGTTTCTTGGTGTTAATTTTCTATTAAAAAAAAAAAGCCCTGACGCCTAAAAAACGTTTTATTAATCTTTTACACATCAAGAAATATATATGCACCCAGTTATTTTTAATCCTGGTTCCGCATTGTTAGTAGCTGATTAAGTTAGGCTTCTATATGGTGAAATGCTGGACAAAAGTATCTAAGATGCGTTATTGCGTTTTTACTGGACGAAATGAATGCAGAGTCTACAGATACTGTTAGTAAATATAATATGTGATAAATGGACGTCCAAGTATTGGCAGTTTGTTTGGGTGAACAGAACTATGTTGAGACCACGGTAATACAGATGTGTGGAGATAAGCAATGCACTCTGTTGCGCTATTTGATTTTCCGTGGTGTTGGATAAGGGATTCGAGATTAAAAATAAAAACAAAGTAAAAATAAAACTCTAACATAGTAAGTGCATGCTTGGTAGGGGGTTACAGGGGGTGAGGAATGGGAAATATAATGAAAAAATATGCTTGTTGGAGTATAATGCAATGACCCATTACCTAATAGTGGGTAATGGGTCATTACCCAATAAATTGAGAGATTGCTTTTCTTTACATTTCCTTTTCCCCACCATTATCTTTCACTTTCCCGAGTTTGAACCAAGCGCACGCTAACTACGAAGATTTGAAATAGATACATGGGGCCAACAAAATTATTTTGCATACTTTTTGAAAGCTCAACGAACAAAAGAGTTTTTCTCACGTTATTAAAAGTTAAAACATCTGCAATATTAATATTTCTCAATTTTACCAAGGAAATTGTACTTTGTATTATGTTAACTAGTTATAATACCCGCGCATGCACGGGGTTATGACAAAAAAATTTGTTTTATAAATATTGATTATTGCTAGTCTATATAAATAGGGTTATTGGCAAAAAAAAGCATCATACTTGCCACTTTTTGTCATTGTATGTAGCGTCCTTTATTTTTTTTTATTGTAGCACTAACTTTTTTAAATCGTGCCATTGTGTGTACTTTGTGACCATTTTACCCTTACTTTTTTCAAATTTTGAAGGGTAAAATGGTCATTTCACATGGCTAAAAAGTCGCAAAGTACACACAATGACACAATTTAGAAAGGTTAGTGCTACAATCAAAAAAAATAAAGGACGCTACATACAATGACAAAAAGTGGCAAGTATGATGCTTTTTTTTGCCAATAACCCATATAAATATGTACATTAATTTGTTTTGATTTTATGTGGTAGATAATTACTTAAATATGATAAATGTTAAATATTTTTTTGTAAGATAGTTTGGTCTAACATTTCATGTCGTGTTTTTCATGTTTGTTTTATTTATTTATTATTTTTTTATTTTTTTAAAGTAAAGGGCTGGCGAAAGGACCAACGGTGCAGCAATGGCGCATCCTCAGGTGCAGTTTGGCGGTGTCATAGGGCAAAAAACCCTATGGCGTGTGTTACGCCACTGCATCAGGCACTCAAAGAATTCTTAGGGGATCTTTGAGAGTGTCTTCGCAAAATAAAATTCAATGTAAGAATATTTGTGGACCAAATCTCGTCGACTTTGACCCATAGCCCATACTAAAGAAATTGTTTTAAACCAAATTTATTCCACGTAATAGGCAATTCAAACAACCTACCCATTTTTCTGGGGATGAGTAAATCTTCTCAGCATTTTTGTCTGTATAAGGCCCTTGCATGCACAACAAAGGTTAACATTAGTCCTTATTTAACATATATAGTAAAAAAATATATATATTTTAATTTAAAACTAATATTTAATTTAAAAATATTTAATGTATATTAAAACTAATTAGTATATTTACCAAATTTTGTAATTTAAATAAATGAAAGTGTGAAGCTAATATTGATACATGTAATTATAAACAAAGTTCGTACTATAAAGTATATAAGGTATAAAGTGTAAGGGGTTATTTGCGTATTATCTAAAGTTATTAAAAAATATGGAGACTTATAATTTACACTTAACTCTATATATTATATTTAAAATTCAAACACTAAAGTTTTATTAATTACCTCCTTTTTTTTGAAGTTTTTGTTTTCATAAATTTGACACCTATATTTTTATGTATTTTCTTCCCTAATCAAATTCTCCACCAAATTTATTAAAGTTTGACCAAAATCAACTCAATTTTGACTTTTTATTGACCAATTATATTGCTTGATTTTGCATATGTGTCAAAATCAAGCTCTCCTATTGGTTCAATTTTTTTTCCCATAAGATTGTTCTGTCAAAAAAACTCTGAAATGATGTAATTCTTTTATTATATAAAAGATTACTTCAAGTGCATTAAGCCCTGTTAAATTTTATATATTACATGATTTTTTCTATAGGTACTTAAAGCTAAAATTAGTCTACTTCAGCTATAAACATGAATATCTAAATACTACTAGTATTTATATCGTATACAAAATATAATAATGAAATGCCATTAATGAAAAATTAAGCACAAAATTACCAAATTACCTTTACAACTTATTCTCATTAGGCAACAATATAAAGTGACGATAATGCCCTTTTTAAACAAATTCACTAATATATTAATTTGGCATGATTCTTTTACTTAATTTTTTTTTTATCTATACATGAAAATACACACTCAAAATAAAAGGCTAATTTAAGAAAAGAATTGCGAGAAAAAAAAATACAATTGTTAAAATAAATTACTCAATTCTTTAAATCACTTGAATAAGTTTTAATTGTAATTTAGTAATGTTTTTTTTATGTATTTTTTTTAAAGAATATCGTCGTTTCATTACTATTTAGTCGAAAAATGTTGGTCACAAGACATTTAGTCGAAAAAAATTTATTATACAGATACCCGCCAACACAACACGCAATTAACCAACTATTACTTCTAAAAAGAAGAAACATGTTTGAAACATGTGTATATGAAAGCTCGTCATAAATTCACTTGGCAGGTTAGTAACTCACGATGGAGCCTTAAAAAAAAAAAAGGACTTGATAGAAAAGGGATCGACATCCATTTTCCATTTTTCAACTGCCATAAATATTACAGTAAATAATAACCACCTTCATCTTCACTCACTCACTCACATATAAGTAAGTATCCATCAAATAACACATCTTAAACTCCTAAATTCACCATGAATTTTGCTTCTTACCTCAACAGAGCTTTTAGTAATGGCTTCCCTTCTTCTTCTAAGCTTCTTGTTGTTTTCTCTCTCAGGTTCTTTTTTTCATTTCACCAGTTCTCTTTCTGTTTTATAAAAATATAATTATGCTTCTATATTTATATCTTTGAAATATTAAGATCTGAATTATTATTAGATGACATGATATACTGTGAATGTACGTATATTTGACCTCATAATTAGTGTTAATTTATTTAAGGTTTAGATTATTCCCTCCGTCTCAAATACACAGTTTAAGAAAAACATGATTTTTCGCGATTTTTCGCTTTTACTTTTGACAGAATGACAGCTTTAGCCTTTAACTCCTTAATTAATATCTTCTTTAAAAGGCTAATATAGTAAACTCGGTCAAATTTCCCTATTTATATTTAGTAGTGGACAATTAAATTCGGACATCTCTGGACTATTATTTTGGGACAGAGGGAGTAGTAATCAGGGCGGAACTAGGTGGTCCTGAGTTGTCAACAGACACCGATGAAATTTTGTTTCGTAGCGTTAATTTTCTATAAAAAAGAGCCCTGATGCCTAATAAAATGTGTTTTTAGTCCTTGTTTAGTTACACATCAAGAAATATATATGCACCCGGTTACTTTTAATCCTGATTCCGCCACTGTTAGTAGCTGAACAAGTTAAGGCAAATATGGCTATAAATATATGATGCGTTTATTTTTTGCTAGCTACAGTACGTTTGATGGCTGGGCTCTTTGTTTTTTGGCCTGAGCCTCATTGTTTTATGTTTACAGGAAAAATATATGTTGTATATTTAGCAATTGGGCATTTTATTAATGTTATGTGCAATACAAGAATGCTCATAAACACAATAAATCATATTAACCGAAACCACGATGCCTGGCCGCAACGCGGCCCTCCGGCGCGTTTCTCGTTATCTATTATATTCAAATCAAACATTAAAGAATCCTAATTCCTTTCATACTATACACGAAACCTCTTACATAAACGATAATAATAAATTTTGGCAAACAAATAAAGAGCATAAAGAAAGCTTTTGGCATAGCGCGTGCGAGTAGTTTGGTGGTGATTGTGTTTTGAGTCTTTTGACTATGCCTTATACACATGTATTATCTTTTATTCAGTTTAATAATCACATTAAGTTGATTAGCTTACTTCTAAACTGTTGTTAACATATACTTTTCTTGACCATATTGTACTCCATTTATTATTAATCTGTTCTCCATCCAATAGAACATTAAACTATGTATCAATCATTGTTTCTTTATACATTTATAATGCATCAATTATGGGGTACCGTTGTGAATGAAAAAACCATACAAACAACAAAGAATAAAGGATCCAATAAACCTATAAACTTTAAAGAGTGCCTAATCGAGACTTGAGAAGAAATTATCTTTTAATTCAATTAATCATAACTTTTGAAAAACCTAAACAACTCTAATACTTAAGCTTTAAAATAGTCTTGAGAGAAATCCAAAAATCTATACCAATCTAAAATAAGAGACTAAACAAATCTTCAGTAAAAATAAGTAACCTATTAAAACTAAAAAGATAGATTACAACAATTATAAGTTGTCGTTTTATCTTCAATCTTCTCTAACAAATTAGAACACATGACTTCACATAATAACCGAAGAACCGACGGCTAAGTCTGAGGAACTGGAGCTCAAACATGCCAAGAGTCATCAAGTCAAAGAGTCATCAGGTTCATATTATGCAAAGTACCAAAAATCGTAATCCAAGACTCAAGGACCATGTTCATTTACAAAATATCGGTATATTTGACATGATTTTACAGTACGCAAGAAAAATATGAAGTTTCTGTGCACTCATAATAACTCCTCTAGGTCCGCTGATCCGCCCTTGATAAGTAGCGTGTCATATGAATTTATCCTTATATAAAGAAATGATAAGATATATTTAGCAAGTATAAGTTGGTTGTTAGAGAGTTGTTATAGGCTATGTTTGGCAAAAGTAGCTGTGAGCAGTAGCAGTGAGCTGTGAGCAGTAGCTGTGAGCAGTAGCCAAAAAAGCTCACAGCTTCATAAAGAAGCATTAGGAAAATGTGCTCTCCTAAAAAATAGCAAAGCCCACAGCTCTCATACCAAACGAACACTAAAAATCAAAAAGCTCATTGTTCACCGCTCATTGCCCAAAAAAGCTCCAAAAAGCTTATCTGGGTAAAATAATCAAAAATGGATTAGTGTTTTTTATTATAAAAAAACATGTGTAGAAAAGTATGCATGAGTGAAGCAAAATAAATATCGGTGATGGTAAAATTATTTCAAGGTTAAAGTGGTAAGATATTGATGGAAGAATAATTCTTTTGGTGCTAACTAATACTTCGTGGTAGCTAAACGAGTGTTAAAAGTAACTAGGCCGCACAATTTTTTTTAAGAAAATGACAAGAATACCTTTTCTTGTTACTTATTTCACAAATTAACAATTTCTTTGTAAAAAAGCAAAAATCCCCATTTAACTCGCATGGATTCAGCTACAAATGAAATTCCCACACAACTTATCGTCATCAAAGATTGTTCGTGTTAGAAATTATTTCAAAGAATTAGTTTGATTTGAAATGATCTAGCACTAACTCGTGGTGCTAAAAATTTTAGCACAAAACGCGTTGATCTAGCACAATATGATCCAAAGCGAATTGTTTTGTGTTAGATATTAGTTCTTAGCATGAAAAATATCACATGACAAGAAATCGCGAAAGATATGAGTACTTTTTAGCACCGGTACTATCTGGAAAATGAGTACTTCATTTCTTTTATTTTTTCTAAAAGTGATTATTTTACACATGAAGTGTAAAAAGGGAGCCTTTTGTCAATTTATCGTATTTGAAACGATTAAATTTAATTGAAATTTTATCTACATTTCACGAGTTAATGGAATAAGCAAACAACGACTAGAAAACAACCTTTTAATGAATGAACTTGCAAAAATTAGAATCTTTACAAAACTAGCATAAAATCACATTTATCAATGTCCAATGACAACTCGAAAATACTTTGTTCCTAACTTCCTATAACATTTACCTTTTTGGCTATTTTTGACTAAATTAATTGAAGCTGGTTGTAGCTTATACGAGTTGGAGTTTATAAAAGTTAAAACTTTTATTTTCAGATATGTTTGGCAAAAATATATAGTTGGAGTTTATAATGTAAAATGAAATATAAGTACATTTCAACAGAGATATTAATATTATCGTAAGAGTAAACGGTGCAAATCACCAACAACACGTCATTGGGTTTTTTCTTCCCTAATGACGCCATTATTCTGCACTCCATCCCACCCCAATTGCTCGTCATTCGTTACTTCGTTAGCCCATTCACGTGCGTTGTTGGTTTTCTATTTATTTTTATATACTTTTTGTTTTGTAAGTAAGTGGGCCGGGTATTTTTGTGGTCTGTCAAAACACACATGCGCCAATAACACTGTTGAGAAATACAGTATATTTTAATTATTATGGTGTTGGTGGGTGTGTGCTGAGATGACAACTAAATAACAGTTATCCGCACTCTCCTGTACTCCTGGCTCTCCAATGACACAAGTGTAATTAACTACTTTAAAAGCTTTTCATTAATTCTCAAAAACTTTTAAAATCCTATAATCTCCTACTTATTTTGTTGCTAAACAAAGCTTCTTTTAATAAGTATAAGCTCATTTATAGTTCTCAAAAGCTACTTCAACTATTTTGTCCGCTACATGCGTGAAACGTGCGTATATTAAAGTAACTCCTGACGACGACGCAGCAAGCATGAAAAAGGAGGACCATAATAAAAAAAGACTTTTATACATTTTTAGAAAGAAACATCAATTTTTCATTTATCAACTACCATAAATAACAACTATTCATATCTTCATTTCATCTTCACTTTTATATAGATGTGTGTGTGTGAATACATTAGCTGCTAGAGTGTGAGTGAGATCTTAAAAACCCACCATGAACTTTCTCAACAGAGCTTTTAATAATGGCTTCCCTTCTTCCCCCAAGCTTCTTGTGGTTTTCTCTCTCAGGTTCTATTTTCATTTCACAACCACTTTTTTTTTTTTTTTTTTTTTTTTTTTTTTTTTTTTTTTTTTTTTTTTTTTTTTTTTTTTTTTTTAATAGAATTTTATTTATTTTTTTGAAATGTTAAGATCTGAATTATTATTAGATGACATGATATACTGTGAATAACCACCACCAAATGGCCTAGTGGCAAGGTCCTTAACTTTCAAATAAGAGGTCAAGGGTTCAAACCTCGCTAGGTGTGTACATTTGGGGTGGTCAGGGAAGGGTCGGAAACAGTCCCCGGATTTACCCGGTGAGGCAACGTACATCTTAGTCAAAAAGGCTTGCCCTCCTTGATAACCTGAACAGGGAAAACTCTTCATCCGTTTATGATATACTGTGAATGTACCTATATTTGACCTCATAATTAGTGTAGTTGACTTGTTCAAAAATAATGTTAATTTATCTAAAGTGCAAATTACTAGTAGTTAGGGCGGAACTAGGGTGGTCCCGAGTATGAAATTTTGTTTCGTTAATTTGAAAATAGCCCTGATGCTTAAAAAATGTGTTAGCATTAATTTGTTACACATCAAGAAATATATATGCTCCCGGTTATTTTTAATCCTGATTGTCTGGTTCCGCCACTGTTAGTAGCTGATCAAGTTATTAGGCTTCTATATGGCGAAATGCTGAACAAAAGTATCCGATATGTGTTTCGACCGGATGAAATGAATGTGGAGTCTACGGATTATGTTCGTAATATAATATGGGATAAAATATAAATGAATGTCCAAGTATTGGCAGTTTGTTTGGGTGCACAGAACTATGTTGAGACCACGGTAATACAGATGTGTGGAGGTAAGCAATGCACTCTGTTGCGCTATTTGATTTTCCGTGGTGTTTGATAAGGGATTCGAGACTGATTTCTAAAAAAATGAAAGCTAACTAAAAATAAAACTCTAACATAGTAACATATACGAAGATTTGAAATAGATATACGGGGCCAACAAAATTATTTTGCATACTTTTTGAAAGCTTAACGAACAAAAGAGTTTTTCTCACGTTATTAAAAGTTAAAACATCTGTAATATTAATATTTCTTAATTTTACCAAAGAAAGTGTACTTTGTATTATGTTAACTACTTCGAGTGCATTAAGCCCTATTACATTCTATATATAATAAAATTACATGATTTTTCTTATAGGTACTTAAAGCTAAAATTAGTCTACTTCAGTTATAAACACGAGTATCTAAATATGAGTATTTATATCTATACAAAATATAATAGAGAAATGACATTATTGAAAAATTAACCACAAAATTACTAAATTACTTTTACAACTTATTCTCGTTATTTAGGCAACAGTATAAAGTGAATATAATGCTCTTTTTAAACAAATTAACTAATATATTAATTTGGCATGATTCATTTTCTTATTTTTTTTTATCTATACATGAAAATACACACTCAAAATATAAGGCTAATTTAAGAAAAGAAATGTTAGAAAAAAAATACAATTGTTAAAATAAATTACTCAATTCTTTAAATCACTTGAATAAGTTTTAATTGCAATTTAGTAATGTTTTTTTATGTATTTTTTTTAAAGAATATCGTCGTTTCGTTACTATTTAGTTGAAAAATGTCGGTCAAAAGACATTTAGTCGAAAAAAATTTATTATACTGATACCCGCCAACACAACACGCAATTAACCGACTATTAGTTCTAAAAAGAAGAAAACATGTTTGAAACATGTGTATATGAAAACTCGTCATAAATTCACTTGGCAGGTTAACTCATGATGGAGCCTTAAAAAAAAAAAAAAAAAAAAAAAAAAAAAAAAAAAAAAAAAAAAAAAAAAAAAAAAAAAAGGATCGACATCCATTTTCCGTTTTTCAACTGCCATAAATAACAACCACCTTCATCTTCACTCACTCACATATGACATATAAGTATCCATCAAATAACACATCTTAAACTCCTAAATTCACCATGAATTTTGCTTCTTACCTCAACAGAGCTTTTAGTAATGGCTTCCCTTCTTCTTCTAAGCTTCTTGTGGTCTTCTCTCTCAGGTTCTTTTTTCATTTCACCATTTTTTTAATAGAATTATATTTATATCTTTGAAATAGTAAGATCTGAATTATTATTAGATGACATGATATACTGCGAATGTACGTATATTTGACCTCATTATTAGTGTTAATTTATTTAAGGTTTAGATTATTCCCTCCGTCTCAAATACACAGTTTAAGAAAAACATGATTATTATTGATATCTTTTATCTTACTTTTGGGAGAATGACAGTTTTAGCCTTTAACTCCTTAATTAATATCTTTTTTAAAAGGATAATATAGTAAACTCGGTCAAATTTCCCTATTTATATTTAGTAGTGGACTATTATTTTGGGACAGAGGGAGTAGTAGTCCGGGCGGAACTAGGGTGGTCCCGAGTTGTCAACAGACACCGATGAAATTTAGTTTCGTAGCGTTAATTTTCTATAAAAAAGAGCCCTGATGCCTAAAAAATAGTGTTTTTAGTCCTTGTTTAGTTACACATCAAGAAATATATATGCACCCGGTTTTTACTTTTAATCCTGGTTCCACCACTGTTAGTAGCTGATCAAGTTAGGCTTCTATATGGTGAAATGCTGGACAAAAGTATCCGAGATGCGTTTGGTGTAGGGATCACGTTTTGACTGGATGAAATGAATGTAGAGTTTACGGATTTGTTTGAAATATAATATGGGATAAAAGGATGTCCAAGTATTGGCAGTTTGTTTGGTTGAACAAAACTATGTTGAAACCTCGGTAAGACAGACGTGTGGAGGTAGCAATGCACTCTGTTGCGCTATTTTGGAGCTTACAGTTTTGTTTTATTAGGGACTTCTGGAAGAGTTTTTAAATTACTTTATATTAATTTTATGAAGCAATTAGTGTGTTTAATGATACTTATAAGTTATTTTATTACATGCTTTCTACTGTTCTTAACTTCTTATAAAGGTGTCCCTGTTATGTTTAATTGTATACCTTCCAGTCTTCCACTAGGCGCATTATATTAGTATAGATAAGCCTAGGATGTGTTGTTGTTCGGAACCTCTTTTTAGTAAGATATTTGTGCCTAGGATTCAAATTTTGGTATGATTGCCTTTCTTTTTTTGGTTATATTTTTTTCTTTTATTTTTATGGTTATGAGTTATGGAAGGGCATACCTCAGTGGATACACCCTTAGAATGTTTGTTACGGTTCTTTATAACAACACCAACCTGAAGTCATTTGGTGTCTCATTCTTGCCAACAAATGATGTCTCATGCTTTTCTTGTTTTTCATTCTTTGTCACGTGTTCCTTCCTTCTATTTCAACCAACTCGCTTCACATACATGTGGCCTGTTACATAAAAAAATGTCCCGGAATATCCGTTTATGAAAGAATGACCTTTTCTCAGCGATTCATATTGTACATTTATCTATAGAATTGCTGCAAATCATACTATTCCACATTCTTAGCTGTAACCCAACACTTTTCAGTGTCCACTCTAATTTTAGAAGGCAGTCTTGTTCGGTAGAAAAATAAACATAAAATAAAAAGGTAATAGATCCCTTTAAAAATATCATTAAAACAAACCACAATGTCTAATTTGGTGTTGAATGAGGATGAGATAGACCCAACCACTCACTCATCTGTAGATTCTTTTCCTTCCTAGGCCGCATTTTGATTCTGTGGATAAGAACCAACAAATTCTGTCCTGCTATGCCACTACGAGTTACTCAGATTGCATTGATTACTTGGGGAGTTGAGTTTGACTTTTAATTCTGCTGATGTTCGGCACCTGGTTCACTGATTATGTTCTTCAAGACAGCACGAAGTATACTGAAATTGACTCATATCACTTGTACCCCTTTGTTGGTGAAACCTGTTACAATTCACCTGTGACATTGTTGTCTTCGTGAAATCCTTTTCCATGAAGGGTTCTGTCTGGCTTCCAAATTCATCATGGTTTCTGGTCGATTACTTTGATATCATTTTACTTAATGCTCCTTTATCTTTTATACCTTCCCCTGTTTTGTAATTATCATATTGTGTATACCATTCAATATTTTCATTCGGTAGCATTACTATTAGGGCCGCCACTACTTGAGGTATGTTCTGATGTACCTAACATTTTTATCTTAACATGAAAGTTACCCTTCCCGTTGTTGTGTTCCACCTTTGACAGAAAAAAGCAAGTAGCCGTGTGCATGCTTTGTAAGGATTCCTTTTGACTAACCTGTTGATTGATTGTTCATCTGCTCTTTGTATCCTGCAATTTTCAATTTTTCTACTTTCATTTGACTGTACTGGCCTACTGGGTACTTACTATCTTAATATCTGCAGTGGTGGAGGTCTTGTTGCTTACTCTGAATCACAATCAACCAGTGCCACAAACAGCACAGAAGTTGAACCATTAAAAAAGAAGAAGAAGGTGGTTGTACTAGGAACGGGATGGGCAAGTACCAGTTTCCTCAAGGATTTGGATATTTCTTCGTATGATGTTCAAGTGGTTTCTCCACGAAATTATTTTGCTTTCACCCCATTGTTACCTAGTGTTACTTGCGGAACAGTTGAGGCACGAAGCATTGTGGAACCAGTTCGTAACATTATTAAAAAGGTAATAATGTTTGTTAAACGGGTACTAAAATTCAAATGGTTTCTCGTACATATTTTAAATGAAGATTTTTGGTATGATTCTCTCTCTCTCTTTTTTTTTTTTTTTTTTTTTTTTTTTTTTTTTTAGAAAAATGGAGAAATTCATTTTTGGGAAGCAGAATGCACCAAGATTGATGCAGCAAACAAGAAAGTTTTTTGTCACTCCGTTATTGACTCAAACTTAGTGGGGAAGAATGACTTTTCTTTAGACTACGACTATTTAGTCGTTGCAGCTGGTGCAGAAGTAAATACTTTCAATACCCCTGGTGTCAAGGAGTATTGCCACTTTCTCAAGGTAGCAATCTTTTTAATTCTATAGCAGCATCTGGTCTATGAAATATTTTTTGGAAAAGCACACGGTTCAGATACTCAATGTTTTCCCGCCTTCATAAAAACCAAAAATGCTCCCATACACCGTATGTCAATTCTGTATTTGTTTCAATTGTGGGTAGTACAAGTATTGCAAGGTTACCTGCTTCTTTTCTCTCTAATGTGAATCTTCTTGCTATTTTGAGAAGCTTTAAAATCCCTGATTGTTAGCCACACATGATTTTATCTGAAAATATTTCTAAATTTGTGTATTGTTTGCTGAAAATGACATGAACCACCAATCAGGAAGTTGAAGATGCTCAAAAGATTCGTATGAGTGTAATAGACTGTTTTGAAAAGGCTATCTTGCCAGAGTTAACCGAAGAAGAACGCAGAATAAACCTCCACTTTGTGATTGTTGGAGGGGGGCCCACTGGAGTAGAATTTGCAGCAGAGCTGCATGATTTTGTTCATGAAGATTTAGTCAAATTATATCCCTCAGTCAAAGATATGGTAAAAATAACAGTCATCCAATCTGGTGATCATATTTTGAATACGTAAGTATGGACCAAATCGTTATCTCATTCTGCTTTTTAAGTGTGGTATTGAAATTATAGTTATGTTATGTTTTGTAGGTATGACTCTAGAATCAGTACCTTTGCTGAAGCAAAATTTACTAGGGATGGTATTAATGTATGTACTGGAACCCGGGTTTTAAGTGTAACAGATAAAGAAGTCAACATGAAAATCAAATCTACTGGTGAAAATGTTTCTATACCTCGTGGAATGGTTGTTTGGTCAACTGGTGTCTCAACTAGGCCGGTTGTGAAGGACTTCATGGACCAAATTGGCCAGGTTTGCTACAATAATTTCCATGGCTCGTTTCATCGTCAAAAAAACTTGATTTAAGAAGCTAATTAAGTTCATTTAATCAATGTATGCTATTAGTTTGTATAATTATTAGTGCTTTATTGTACGGGATGCAGGGAAACAGACGGGTATTAGCTACCGATGAATGGTTGCGAGTAAAGAATTGTGAAGATGTATATGCTATCGGTGATTGTGCCACCATTGATCAGCGTAAAGTCATGGTATAGTATAGCATTCTGCAATGTTGCATTTTGTTTATTTATCGTTGTTCATATGTCCGTGCAATCTCTTGTAGGAAGATATTTCTGCTATATTCACTGCAGCTGACAAGGATAACTCGGGGACCCTAAGTGTTGAAGAATTTCAAGATATCATCGATGACATACTCATGCGTTATCCTCAAGTTGAACTCCATTTAAGGGACAAACATCTTGCCAGTGTTACTGACCTTTTAAGGGACCCAGAAGGAAATGCTAAAGAGGAAGTCGACATTGAAGGATTCAAATTAGCTCTTTCTCAGGTAGATTCACAGATGAAGAGTCTCCCTGCAACAGCTCAGGTACTTATATATCGTTTTCCTTTTTCTAGCATAATTGATAAAGGGGATTACTCAACTTTCACAGTGTTATCACTTGCATACCATGTATGTTCAGTGGTTACTTATTTTTTTTTTTGGTCTTTATATACGTGGAATCTTATATGCCGACCCTTTATGTCAAAGGTTGCTGCCCAACAAGGAACATATCTGTCAAGCTGCTTTAACAAGAGGGAATTAGCCAAGCTTGCACCAGAAGGCCCTCGTAGGTTCAAGGGTTCTGGGCGTCATGATTTCTGTCCGTTTAGGTATCCTTTCGTATTGTATTCTTTCTATGAAAGTTTAGGTGACCCATTGTTTGTCAGGCCATAGATCCCATTCATCTGATGTGAGGAGAATCAGCCGCACAAGATAGATAAATGGAAACTTAAATAAATTGTCGAAACTCTTACTTTTCTGTATTGACTGTCTTCTGACCCATTTTGTTTATCTGGTGAAAGGTATAAGCATTTTGGGCAGTTTGCACCTTTAGGTGGGGAACAGGCAGCAGCAGAACTACCGGGAGATTGGGTTTCGGTGGGTCGTAGCACACAGTGGCTCTGGTATTCTGTTTATGCAAGGTGATCAAGTTTCTTTTCTCTGAATTTATCTCAAGTTACTTTCTCCATTTTTCTCTATGGGTCTGTTCTTTTTTTTTTTTTTTTTTTTTTTTTTTTTTTTTTTTTTTTTTTTTTTTTTTTTTTTTTTTTTTTTTTTTTTTTTTTTTTTTTTTTTTTTTTTTTTTTTTTTTTTTTTTTTTTTTTTTTTTAATATCTGTTTGAGATCCAGAATATGGAAGTTGGTTATGTCAATTCAGATTCTGTTTCGAAGCATCAAACTGAATTTGATTTATTTTCATAGTTTGACTTATATTATATATTTGCCAAATTCAGCAAGCAAGTGAGCTGGCGGACGAGAGTGTTAGTTGTATCCGATTGGACGAGAAGATTCATTTTCGGTAGAGACTCGAGCCGAGTTTGAATTATTATCTTTCATGTCATTGTCTATGCTGGCTAGAGTTTAGTTGTCATTAATTCAAAATGGAAGAGAAATGTCTTGGCAGATTAGGGTGGTTAAAATATTGTTGCGCAATAGTGTATTCGTGTTTCTGATGTAATTATCTAACTGGGATTCATTCCAAATACGATATAACTGTGTATCGTTTGGTAACGTTTATGGATGCATTTTCTTCTGTTGTAATGGTATATTGTGACCCGTCTCATGAAATTGAGCTTTATTTAACAAGTACATTTGTTTCTAGTTTTTCTGTTTACGTTTTAACATGTTTAAACCAAATAGAAAGCTATGTCACAACTGTTCATAGTTTTGGAAAATCATTTCACGCGTTGATTGTAAACTTACTCATTGATGACGAACTTGATTTTGATGTTTTTTTTCTATGATTTACATATTAGATGTATGTTCGACAATTGAATTCACAGAGGCTGGTTTAAAATATAATGAAACAGGACATCTTTTATTTATATTTTGACGAGGTATATATGATGAACTCTTTGTATTGCTGTCAAATAAAACCTAAATCACAACATGACAATGACCGATCCAGTGCTAACACAGTTAATGACGAGTCTGAGATGAAACCAACTTTGAGAACCTTGGTCTTGTAGGTTCCTCGTTTGGTAGGCGTCCAAGTCTGTTCAGATAAAGACGTATAATTTAGACTTCTTGCTTGAGTTAAAGAAAAATGAGATGCGTCCCACTATGCATTACGAAGCTAATCATTTCAAAAGTTTTTGGTGGATTTATAATCTCATGGATTATGAATGCTTCAAATCTGTCATCAATTAAACATATAAGTGGATAAATATATGTTTAGTTATCAAGTTAACTCACCAGCACACTAAGGCTTCAAATCTGTGTACCCATTGCACCCTTACCAAGCTTGAAATGTTAAGGATTAAAACTTTCATATAACTGTACCTTAATCAACAACAAAATGAAGTGTATAAGCCATATATTAGAAATAGTTTAATTACATAAATGTTGGTTGAAGTCTGGAAGAAGAAGAAAATCCATTATTAGGCAGAGATAAAGGAAAACCAAAAGCTTTTGCTTACATCCCACATCGCCTAGGAAAGAAACTTATCACTAGTTTATATAGACCACTTGGAACCCATACACTCGCCGAGCTTGGTAACGCGAGCTTATGACTCAAGTGAGGGCATTAAAGTGGGACGGACTGTGATGAAACCAAGATTGGTTGGGTCAAGTCGTTGCAATATCTGGCTTGCCCGTTCCAAGTCGAGAGTTGGACCAGGTGGTTTGAGCGAAGGCACGGGCTTCCTGGTTCCTAAAGTAGAGGGCAATGCGTTAGGCTGGTTTCACAGAGCTGCGAAAACTTCTCGCTCCCGACAGTGGAAGGATAACTAGCCGGTGCACCCTTGACTCAAATAACCAGCTTGGTTCCTTCTAATGAACTCCCACTTTTTCTTTTTCTAATCTTTATAAAGTACCTATGCAAAATTGTTATTCTTTTTCTAATCTTTATAAAGTACCTATGCAAAATTGTTATGTGACATTTGCTTGTTGACCGTCCCTACTGTTCTTAAACTTCTAATGTTTTCAATGGAACTAGTATATGGACATTATTTTCCCAATTGTGTGAAGACGTCTCGAATCTCAAATCATAAATGTTAAAAAAAGAAAAAGAAAAAAAAAAAGATTTAAGAGGTAAGGGACATCGATGTTAGAGGTACAAGGGGGATGTCAAAGATTTTATGTTCAGCATATATATATGTAACATCCACTTGCTATGAAAAACTATCATAGTTAAAGCAATACCATTATATGGAAGATCAACATGACGATCGAGTTCTAACTTTTAAATGTGGCATTTTAGAGGTAAAAAAGACGAAACAACGATTGGTAAAGCAATAAACTTATTATATTGAAGACCAACATACCGATCGAGTACTCAATGAGTCTGAGAGCCTTAGTCATATAGGTCCCTTGTTGAGTAACAATATCCATCACATTATTAGACAAGGTGATCATACAAATTCAATTTGTTTTGGTTCTCGTCCAAGAGATTGTGGAACACAAATTCAAGTACAATCACGTTATCAATTAGGCACATGATATTCTAAGTTTGATCGGATCCAAGTAAAAATAACAATACCCAAGTAAGTTTGATATGCAACTGTCGATCTAACGTTTTCATGGGTGGATCAATCATTATTGTGTTACCAGCACTTTATGAGTTTAAGTGTCTAGTAACTTAGCAGTTACCATTTGACTAAAGATCTTTATCCATTTAGTATCCTTATCCATGTTTCTTAAAATTATATTCAACTTCTGCCAAAAAAGAAAAAAGAAAACAAAAAGTGTTACCGTTAATAAAACAAATTTTATAAACATCGTTAGTATACCAAGCTTGAATTGTTAAGATGATAAAAATTTCACATAAATGTAACTTAATCAACATCAAAATCAAGTGTAAAAGTTTACCATTTGCCACAAACTTTAATGTGACATGATATCAGATGTCTATACAAATAACAAAAGATTCTTAATGTTATGTTACCAGATGGTCTATATAAATAAGTGAAAAGTGTCTTTTCGCAGCAATGTGGGATGTGAACAAAAGTTTGGGTCATATATTTTACAAGTGAACTTTTTATTATCTACGGTTTCGATGTTAATTAAGTTACATTTATATGAAATTTTTATCATCTTAACAATTCAAGCTTGGTATACTAACGATGTTTACCAGCTTGGCTCCCTCTAATAGTTATTTGGATATGCGACGTTTGTTGACACATCTGCTGTTGTAATAGCATGTTCTTAAACTTTATTGTTTTGATTGGAACTACTTTCTGATTAATTGTATAAAGTTGTGTATTCTCAAACTTGTAACTATAATTCATAGATGCCAATGGAGCAAATATACATTAATTGTGAAATGTATCAATGTTAGAGGGGGATGTCATTGTAAGCATGTGAGATGGTGGACAAGGTGATTCAAAACTATGAGAAGTAAAGCGAAACACAAAAAAGACTATCGAAGATCAACATGGTGATGATTGGTCTAGCTCTCAATCATTCAATGACGAGTCTGAGAACAAAACCAACCTTGAGAATCTTACGTATTAGTAGTGCCGCATTGGGCATTCCTTAGCATAGATCCAAGCCTATGTTGGTCTTAATTGTTCAACCCAAGTTTGATAGTTAGCGGGTCAAAAGTGTAAATTGACTTAAGTATGTACTTTAGAGTCTAGTATGTCATTATGTTAAGTTAGAAGGTTCTAATGTGTAGATTATAAACCTAGAAACCGTTGTTTAGAAGGTCACGTCTGTTCAATAGAAAGAATACGACGTTTATGTATGTATATATATGTGCGATCATAATAGATTGCATCTAACCCAGATTCAGATAATAAAAACAAATTCGTTTGGGTTCATCCCTTTGTTTCTTGTTCGTATTGTTATTGTGATTCTTGATTATGGGTTGGCATCAATGATTCATGGGACAATAAATGGCATCAGAGCCGATGGTTCAAAGAAGATCAAAGATCATTGTTGCAATCCAGAAATCAAAGAAAACACAAAGGAGTTGATTGTTGTTTGTTGTTGTGCATTGGAATGAATGGAACCGGAAGTGTTACAGGACATGTGCAAATCCAGGAGAAGGCGCAATGCGTGTTGAAGGTGTTGTATGGCATATCCAGGAGGGATTAGAGAAGCCATGGTTGAAAGCAATAATGTGTCAAGAGGACTAGAGAAGATTGCTTAATAGAAGAACACGATTGGATTCTCAAAATTTGCAAAATGGATTCGTGAAAAGAGGAAGTAAATGTAGCATGCAACAAACAGTGGAGTTATGGGACAAGAACAGGGAGAGATTGAAGAATCAAACGTGGGTTAACAATTAGGGGGGTGATTGTTGGCCTTAATTGTTCAACCCAAGTTTGATAGTTAACGGGTCAAAAGTGTAAATTGACTTAAGTATGTACTTTAGAGTCTAGTATGTCATTATGTTAAGTTAGAAGGTTCTAATGTGTAGATTATAAACCTAGAAACCGTTGTTTAGAAGGTCACGCCTTCAATAGAAAGAATACGACGTTTATGTATGTATATATATGTGCGATCATAACAGATTGCATCTAACACAGATTCAGATAATAAAAACAAATTCGTTTGGGTTCATCCCTTTGTTTCTTGTTCGTATTGTTATTGTGATTCTTAATTATGGGTTGGCATCAATGATTCATGGGACAATAGCCTATTCAGATGAAAGAAATCTTAAATGACTTATTTCGTAAGTTAAACCAAGGAGGTTCCATCACAACCTGCATCATGAAGCTTATCACTTCTATGATCTATCTCGAGGGACTTACGCATCTTTTATATAATAAAACAAAACTTCAAGTTGGGACTTTTCTATTTTGAAAAACTCAACCTTCCCTTATTAAGTAATATTTTAATTATACATTTTTATTATTAAAGATAATCATTTAAAAAGTTTAATCCTATCGTTAGTTACATCTTATTTTTATCTTTTGTGTTTATCTTCTACTTATGTAGTATATCAACAAAACAAATTTAAAGATTAAATTATTTGTTTCTTAATAAATAAAAATATATCATTAAAAAAAAATTTAAAAAAACCCGCGCGTGCGCGGGTATTATAACTAGTTAAGCAATACTACAAAACACATTGTTAGTCGAGGTGACCATTTTTTGGTTCTCGTCCAAGAGTTTATGGAACACACAGTCAAGGATCATATAATCAATCTAAGTTTGATGGATCCAAGTAAGTTATTTTTGATGTTTGGGTGAATTAGTTATCTCATAGATGGTGAACCTTTCGGATCAATCATCCAATTAAAGTTTCAATGGGTTACCACAGCTTTACGCATTCTGACAGAATCATGTTTATTACACCCTTGTATATAATTTGTATGGTGACTTGGATCATATCCCTTTTCACTTGTTTTTCAGCAAATAAAGTAAGGGGGTGTTTATTTTTTTTGTTAGCTAAGAGATGGGTGGGGTCCATATGGGACCCATGACTCTTATTGTGTCTTAATGGGGAGAGGAAGACATTTCATGTCTTATAGATATAGAGATATTAGTGGAAATAAGTGGGTTCCACACAAAAAAGAAATATTATTAAATACTTGTGTGGACCCATGTGGACCCATTCCCTTAGATAAGGAAAAAAAGAAACACCCCCTAAGTGTCTAGTGACTTTGATAGTTTGACTTTGATAGTTTGATCTCTTCGCAAGTGGTTTTGGCAATTAGAGTAATCATCTAGCACAAAGATCTTTATCCATCTTTGTATCATTATCAATTTTACGCTTATAAATTATAAGGGTGTGTTTGTTTAATTAAGATGTTTTGGGTCTGAATCTGACTACCACATCTTACTAGTGAGAGGTGGCTGTAAAGTCTGAATCTGAATGAAATAATGTTGTTTGTTTTTGTATAATAGTCTGAATGGTTTTAATTGTCCAATTTTTTAAACATATATTAAACTATAACAATACAACGATTGCTCTACTTGTCGTGATTAACACATATTCCTAAATTATATTCATTACAAAGATTTATTCATAAAATAAAATTTAATTTTTAGCAATACTAGAGCGAACATTTGTTGTGAAAAAGTATTTGATGTTACCAATTATTGGACGTACTCCGTAACAAGAATCGTATGAACTTTTAACACTTGAAAATTTCGCAAGAAATTATTGATATTTAAAATATGTTTCCTTTACTTACGTGCAGTGTTGCAAAACAAGGCCTACAAGGCCGATTAATCGCCGATTAGGTGCTACAAGGTCACTAACCTTGCCGATTTGTGTAAATCGGTTAAACAACTCGGTCAATCGTGGTCAACGACGGTTAATGACGGTCAACGGTGGTCAAGCTTGTCCGAAACCTTCAAACCTTGCTAGAAATTCTCAAAACTCACCTTAAAATGGTTTAATAAGTTATACTTGTTTTTTATATCTATTTCAAGATGTTTTTTTAAGAAAAATCTTGCCAGTAATACCTAAAATTTGCCGAAAATACCTAAAACTTGTTGGAAATACAGAAAACTTGTCGAAAATGCCAAACCGATTAATCCCGCCTAGACCGATTACAAGCTACAGGGGGGTCGACCGCCCGGCTACCGATTCACGATTTTTGCAACCTTGCTTACGTGTACTTATTGCTTCTATATTACAAATAAATAAATGAACAAAACACTCAGGACATTTCCACAAATAAATTTATTTAACCCTCACCCACGTGACCCCTAACCATCATTGGTATCAGTATATTCTATTTTATTTATTTTCCTCTCTCCAAAAAAGTCATCTTCTTCATTAAAACAACCCAACTCCATTTTCTTCTTCAAACTCTCATCAACTCATCCATAATTCTTTTTATTCTAATGTAGGAGTAAGAGGCATTAAGACATGATCACCACCTCTAACTGAGTAAGACGTTCAAGTTCTGCCCGCGTCTAACTCATGATGAAAAAACAAACAACAAAAAGGTCTGACCGCGTCTGACCGGTCAGACTCAGATGCGATTCAGACATATTTTGCAAAAACAAACACAGCCTTAGTGCTCAAAGAAAAGGTTACAAAGATGACTTCATTTTTATTTAGTAGATTTGAAATAAACAAATAAAATGCAGTGACAAACTGTTCGTAAGGATGAAAGTATGGGCTATTTGGCAGAGATAAAGGAAGACCTCAAAAGCTTTTGATTATCCCACATCGCTCCGAAAGAAACTTATCATATGTTTATATAGACCATTTGGGAGCAAAACGTTTGCCGAGCTCAGTAACGCGAGCTTGTGACTCAAGTGAGGGCTTTAAAGTGAGTTGGACGTTGATGGAGCTAAGATTGGTTGAGACAAGTCGTTGCAATATCTGGCTTGCCCGTTCCAAGTCGAGAGTTGAACCATGGTGTTTGAGCGAAGGCTCGGGCATCCTGGTTCCTAGAGCAGAGGGCAATGCGTTAGGCTGGTCACAGAGCTGCGAATACTTCTCGCTCTCGACAGTGGAAGGATAACGAGTCGGTCCACCCTTGGCTCCCAATTTTTTTTTTTTTTTTTTTTTTTTTTTTTTTTTTTTTTTTTTTTTTTTAAGTGTAACTGTAATTTAAAGATGCCAATGGAGTAATACATTAATTTGGAAAATATATTGAGTTCGCAGACGCTAGTTATAACTTAAAATGAGCCCGGCCTCTATTTCTAGTATCAGTTTATAGGTAGCCAGCAAAATGTTAGATGAATTTAATTTGTCTTGTCGCCCATAAAAAGGTTACAGCTGCTCTGAGAAACAAAGACTAGAGTATGAAAGGTAAAGGAAAAAATAATCATTTTTGATGATCAGCATCAAGATGATCAGCTAAGTTCTCAATCATTTTCATTGATAAGTCTGACAACAAAACCAAGTAATTAACCTTGAGAGTACAGGTGTCTTGTTTGGTATTACACTTTATCCAAGCCGTTTAGATCTTCGGTGACTTCTTGTTGTGTTAACGCATTTTAGCCTACATATTCAGTTATTCACAATGACAGTTTTGGTTCTCCTTCAACAAACTATGGATCGTAAAATCAACTGAAAAGGGATATGATATACACATGCTTAGTTTGATGGGATGCAATAAGGTATTTCTGAAGTTTGGATGGATTTATTGTCTCATGGAAAAAGAAATGTTATAAGCGTTAATGACGTCGTTCTGCTTATTGCCAAAACAATATAGAACGCATGAACATCGTTACTTTACTAAGCTTGAGGAAGTTTTCCAAGTTTCACGTGAGCTCGTTTTTAATTAATAGCTTTAAAATAAACAAACAAAATGCAGTGACAAAGTGTTTCATAAGATTAGTAGAAGAAATAAACATCGACTATTTGGTAGATATAAAAGTAGACCAAAAGCTTGTATTTACATCCCCACATCGCTCAACAAAGAACTTATCATATGTATATATAGACCATTTAGAAACAATTACATCGCCGAGCTCAGTAATGCGAGCTTGTGACTCAAGTGAGGGCTTTAAAGTGGGTTGGACGTTGCTTTAGCCAAGATTGGTTGGGTCAAGACGTTGCAATATCTGTGATGCGTGAGATTGCACCCTCGCAAAAAGGTTTTACTTCTCAAGATCCCTTGAGAAGCTTGCAATCCCCACCAGGCAGTGTATCTGACCGATGTAGTATAGTGTGGTGGCAAGTACCGGGGGATTGATCGTTCTCTAGGGGAATAGTGTCGTTAGGATTGAAAAACTACTCTAATAGGTCTAAGGGCGAGGGAAGATTCTTTTTGTATTTTTATATTTTAATGAAAGCAAGTAAAATCTCGGTTTTGAAGGAGTGGGCGGAATTAGTTGCTAGTCAACTAACCCAAATAACTACTAATGCAAATAAAGTAAAATAAACTGAAAATAAATGTTGTGAAAACTATATTATTATGGAGAGAAAATGTGTTTACTTAGAATTTCCTTACTCCCGCTAACTATCTTTTACGTTGGTTATGTAGTATTAATTGCGTGGGATGACGGATTGGTATTCTGAATAACGGTCCGTGGTGTGTACGGATTTCCCCAACTCTATAAAGTCCTAACTTCACTCCTATGTAGCGAGCCGGCTAAGAAGCCTAACGATGGCGATCACTAGAATTCGCTCATGCTATAAATCACATCAAATAACCTTAGTACACCTTGTAATGTTTCTGTAAGACGTTTCAAGCAAGTTACCGTATAGAGGTTAGCCAGTTTTCTTAAGCCTAACACGGATAAACATTCATCCAATACAATTATAACACACATTCAATCAAAAATCAATAGGTTTAGGTTTCATTAGATCTAAGCCAAACAACAAAGAAACCATACCTACATGTATAAACAAAGAGAAGAACAAGATGAATCAAACACCACATAGACATATTGAATGATAATGATAACTTATCTTCAAGTAACATGGAAGATCTCCAAGATGAAAAACCTGAAAAAAAGCTGCTAAAATCGGTATTAGGGTTTCTCTCTAAAAAGTCCACACTAATGCAAATCTAACATTTTGACTGGTGGTGAGTAACTATAAACTGGATACTAGAATATATAGATGCCAGAGGGAAACTCGAATTTTTCTATAGTTATATGGGACTAGCGTCTACCGCGAGGGTCCTCAAGTTACAGTATTATTTTCAGCGGACTCAGTCACCATGTCTCAAATGTTTAGGTTTTGTAATTCGCGGCACATCTTCTCATTGATTCGCCGTCCCAGTCTTCTCTTAAAAATACCCAAAAAAACCAGATCTGCTAATAACAAAAAAAAGAAAACATACGGAGAAATCAACATCAAAAGATTGGGAGCCACTTGGACGCCAGTCGATAGGAGTCACGACTCGTTTAATCAGCACTGGACTCCTTTAACACTTTTGTATCTGCTCCGAGAGATACGCGGATTCAGAGTTGACTTTTCTGCCATGCTTCTTCGCTGAAGCACATTACTCTCCAAATTCTACAGCAATTTCCCTAGGACATGCTCGATAGTGATCACAATATTGACAAATAAATACTGTTTTAGGCTAAATGACCCAGATCCTACCCCGAATACAGCTCAAACACCGAGTAGTCATCTCATATCTCTCTCGACCTTTGACAACGGGCAAGCCAATAGACTCTCGCACTCTAACTCTGTCGGATTTCTTCTAGCTCTCTAGCAGGCATCCATTCGGTAACGTTACTCCATTAACTTCCACTTTAAAGCACTACTATCCATTGGTTATCGGGATCAATTGTAGCGTTACACCTATGAGTTATCTAGGCAAAAGATCGATATCTTGTTCACCACAAACATAATAATCGTTACCACTTTGTAATCTAATAATAAGCTACGGGAGAAACATTACTTGATTAAAGTATCTGCATTTCGGACAATTAGTGTTTAGAGCGAATTACTCACTGATTTGCGTACTCAGATAATATCACAATATTAGCTTTTTAGTATTAGGTCTTCTAACTTTATATCTCCTGCCATATAAATGACAGCCAACATAAGCGTTTTCAATCAGCTTAACGAACTAGTTGTCGAACAGCTTTTGGATAAATTATTTCAATCTGACATATTTATTACTCAGAAAAGATGACAGTACATCCTTGATTGTTGCCCTAACCTGTTTCTTAGCAACTAAAGGACTGTTGTTTTTTTTGCAAAATATATGTCTGAAATCCCGGCATCTGAGTTATAAAACTGAGCCGGTACAGAGCTCAAAGCATGAATGTAATCTGAAAATGGAACGGTCTGAATGTTTCAGACTAGTGTATGTAATGTATATGGTCGACTGTATCTGATATTGTGCTATTAAGCCATAGTATAAGCGCGGCAAAGACAACTCTTTTTGTTTTTGCCAAATTGAACGTCAAATTCACTCAGTATAACAACAACGAGGGTTGGACCGATCGAATCATTGTTCTTAATGCCTCTTACTCCTACTAATTCTCATACATATAGATATAGTAGAAAGATATTATGGATTGCACAGTATTGCTGAAGCGTATTGAAGATATGAAACTTACTGGATAAGTCTGGGGTTCGTTTCATTCTCAATCTCTTTTTTTTT